>OY987319.1:4117872-4402651 GCA_963920655.1 Geranium rotundifolium
GGAACTAAAAAAGAGAGAAGAATGGTTAGAGTATGAAAGTGTCATTTCGGTATAGTTAAGTGTAACAAAGTGTCATTATCCCTTAAATATAAAAGTAAAGTAGTAAACTTAAACTAAGAAATACACTTATTTATTCATTCATCAGAACATAACACTATCTTTGAGTTTGATAGACATTAGTCATAACTAAAGTAGACCATAAATTGATCAGTCACTTGATCTGTGATAGCCTTTTGGACTGTTGACCAATGATGGTTGCAGTTGAAGGTGCTTCTTCTAAAATGACCTCATAACCATCCTTGAAACCCTCCAAGCCTGAGGGCATGCCATGCCAGTACAGACCCCCCACAAATGGCCCTCCACCAGTGGCACTCTTGTAAATCTCATCATACACATTCTGAAAATATGCATTCCTCTTCTCCAAGCTGTACCCTCCCAATCTTGAGGACTTGCCAAACTCACATATCATCAGTGGCTTCTGAAGCAGCTGCTTTGAGTCTTGGACATGTGATTCTAGGAATTTGCTTGTGAATGCAGATTGTTCCTCATCACTTGAGTTTGGAAGCCTTGAATCCATAACAGTATGTGCATGCACATGTTAAAAATGTAGATATGTATGTGACGGTAACGATAGACTGTACTTAAGTTTAAGTGAAACAACAAATGGGTCGTTGGCTGGTGAGGTGTAGATACGTAAACATATATAACTCGGTTACCCAAATGTTAACTCCTATCCTAATGAGATTGCGCATGAGTTGGTTTTTTATCGATAAAGGTTTAAATATATAACAATGACGTCAGAATGTGGTTTGAATTTAGTCAACGACCTCGTGTCTATTACATGAGGTCTCTGCTACTTCACTCATGACTACGTTTGATACGACATATGGGTTGTTGGCTGGGGGAGTGCACATTCACTAACTATACAAAATTCTCTGCAATACAAAATTCTCTATTTATTACATGAGGTCTCTGCTACTTCACTTATGACTACGTTTGATACGACATATGGGTTGTTGGCTGGGGGAGTGCACATTCACTAACTATACAAAATTCTTTGCAATAGATCAATATATCTAACATAACCCTAACTCGTTAACCAAATGCAGATTCCTAGCCTAACTTGTCCCTGTTCTCGAGCATGGAGGAACCAAGACTCGAATGATAATTCTCAAATGGGATAATAATTCATTTTTACCGATCAGACAAATTCTAATGACACGTAAGTTAATAGGTGGAAACTGAACATAGACTTTCCCTTCGAATGTTGATAAAGAGGTTAAAAACTGCAGATAATCTAGTTTTTTCTTTATTTCCCTGCCTTTCTCTCATTGTATCATTTTTTTGTACTGTACCCTTTCTAGCTTCTTGCTACCTCATCAATACAATTTTGCCGAGAAAAAAAAAATTGATAACACAGATTTTCAAAAGTCGATCTTCATGGCATAGTTTTTTTTGTGTGGAATAGTGCTTACCATTGTTCAGCATAAACATGAATGGTGGCAAAGTCAATTTGGTCAACTTGATGATTGGTAATAAAATCAGTCCCATAGACTTGCCCTCCAGGGTTGTACATTTTGCCCCTCTCTGGCATTGTTTGCCCATAAAATCCTTCAAGCCCTACTGTGACCATATGCTTTCCATCAATGGACTTCACATGGCCCGCCATTTCCACGATCCAATCCTGTTTAACAGCGTGCATCAAGATTCGAACTCAGAATCTCACATGTATCAAGTGACGAGAAACTATTGATGTACTACTATAAACTTCAACAGTCGAATAAAGTAATAATCTTTTATCAACAAATTTTCAATCATAAAAAAAATACGTAAATTGAACCTGGAGTGTTTTCCCAGAAACATCGCTTTCACATCGAGGCTCGTTCATGAGTTCCCACGCGAAAATGGTCGGATCGTCCTTATACGCCACCCCAGTTATTGTGTTGACTCTGGTGAGAACCGTCTGATACACATAATTCACATTCATTAATAATCGAACGGGTTAATAATTTTTAGTGAATATTATATATCGTTATCGTGACTTGAATCTTGATCACCTTGATCACCTTGACGTGGTTCTTGTAGAAGGTTTTGGTGAGAGGGTTGGTGTAGAAACCATCATCATTGGTGATTGATTGACCTTGCTGTTTTGCCCATTCAATGTATTGTTTTCTTCCTCCAAAATCAGCATAGCTGTTCACTAAGCTCATTATCAAATAAATCCCATGCTTGTTGGCTTCTGAGATCACAAAGTCCAGTGCCTAATTTCAAGACACAAAGATTAATAATTAACTTGTAATTATAAATGTTAAATAACTTATATATACTAATCAATACCATGAATATGTTAAATTAATGGATATATACACTGTATATCAACTTTTGTTCGGTTAGTCTTGAACTCGTGAATGATACAATAATTTTAAAAAATTATTAATTCAGTGTTGTCTTCCAAATCTTGATACAAAATTAATTACTGATAAAAAATAGATATATTGTGTAAGAACAAATTAATGGGGTGTTGGTATATAGAATTTTCTGGATATTTTAGACTATTTAATTTATTTTAATTTAATAAAAAATTACACTGAAAATCAAAAAATATAATTATTAGATCGAGGCACATTTTAAAAGTTTTTTTTTGAAGGCACAGTTTAAAAGTTAAAACATACACAAAAGCATCTTTGTTTTCTATATTTAATTAATGTATCACTTTTCATTATCTCTCAAATTATGCTTAAAATAAATCTCAATTATAAATTTTAGATCCAAGTTTAAAAATATTTTTATATGAATCAAAAAAATTTAATTTAAAAATGAACAAAATATCCATAAAATAAATTAATTCAGTAGTCATAAAAAGTACATCAAGTATAATTGATCCTAATAATAACCGGGCAAATTTGCTCATGAGTTCTAGCTTAAACTAGTTTAATTAATACTAATCTAAGTTTCATTAAATTATGAACAAAATCATCTTATTCTTTAAATTACGTAAGTTCCAAATAAATCACCGCTGACTCTAACTATACATGTATAGGGATAATTACAAAATTACAGCTAACTTGATATATTTCTCAAATTAATTATAATCAATTTTATTTTCTCACATAGTTGCAACCCCATTAGACGTCCGTTAATTTAAAGTGTGAAATGACTAATGGTGTTAACTTAAACTAAATGAAAAATGTAGCTACGTGAAAAAGGGAGGGAAGAGTTAACGCACCTCTCAGAATAAAAAATAATCAACCGTAGTCAATTGATAAATGTATCAGCTGTAATTTTGCGAAATTATTTTTACGTGTATTTTCTTTTGGACAGAACAATATTATTACCGACTTCAACTTGGCCTAGTGATTGGTACTGATCGCGCCCTGACCTCAAATCAGGGTTCGAAACTCAGCACTGTATTCGAGTGGGGTCGCAAATAGAGCCATTGCGACACCCATCAAAGGGGCAGTTCCTCGTCCCGGAGCCACTTTACCACACTCCGAATTCAAGGGTTTCGATAAACTCCCCTACATTAATTCGTCCCGGACCGGACCGAGAACTATATATTTATTTATTTATGTACCTTGAACATGACCTCATTGTAGGAGCCTGGCGAGGACTGCTAGGGCCTGTAGCCTCCGTCACGGAAAGCCCAAGTTCTTGCAACGTTCAACCCAACCTTGGACGCTTCTCGGAACGTCGCCGTAACGCTCCCGGCCACGGCCGGATCCGCCGCCGCGTACGTCAGCCAATAAGCATTCAACCCGTTCAAGAAAACGGGCTTCCCGCCCGCCGCGAAACGGGTACCGATCCTCTCAACAAGCCCTAGTCCGCCATCGACTTGGTGCACCAACAATCCCAAAAGACCCAACAAAATTGAGCCCTTGAACAATAGTTTTTTCTTGTCCAACATAATTGTGAGTAATTGTGAAGTCAATGGTTTGGGGGGTTTTATGTTGTACTAATAAAAAATGTGGCAATGGACCGGTGTGACTTTATAGAGTAGATACATTTATGTTGAGTAATTATTTGATCAAATTAAGATGGTTCGTTGAATTTGAGTTGAGAAACGTTATTGAGAAAAATATCCCAACTATTTTCTTAAAGATCTGAAATTTAGGCAATATATTTAAGAAACTGTCATAAACTAAAAACACACAAAATTAGAAAATTGAAAAAATATATATGTATAAGGGAATAAGGAAACAGAATGCATATATACATATTTAATTATAAGGAACGGAATTGGAATTTCTTATAAAGACTGTAGGGTTGATCGAGAAGGTGGCTTAAGGCGGTCTGCAGCAAGATCATGAGGTTTCTCCATCCGTACGAGGTGGAGGTTGGACTCTGTTTGATGCTAACTGATTCGAGTCGATTGGTCTCCGGAGTTATCATGAATGCCTGGTTAAAATATTATGCAGCGGGATCACGGGATTTCTTCATTCGTATGAGATGGAGGTTGTGACTCTACATGATGTTAGACGTGTAGAGCTGAACAACTTTGAATGAATCATTAGCGAAGGGTGTTGTGTACTATTCACTATCGAAATATGTGTTCGTCTTTTTTTCGCTCGGTATCAAATGGCTCACGAATTGGTCAAGCTTGTTTTAACTAACAGTAGTTGAGATTATGGTGAGCGTCTGACCCATAGCTTGAACTGTCTAAATTTATGCCGAGTTAGTTACTATTTAATAAATAAATTTGTTTTTAATTTTATAATGAGCTCGTATGCAAGATTGATATAAAAAGATTAGCTCAAGTTTCATTTGGATGTAACCTAATAATTATTATGTACTTTCGCTCGATTTTGGCTTGAAAAATAATCAAACTGACTTAATTTGATTTGTTCAATTTTCATCGTTAATGTTTAGTAAAAAGTTTATTTTTGATTATAATAAATAATATATGCATGATTAATTAAATGAGGTGGCTAGCTAGTCTATCAAATCTTGTACTTGAAACCTTTGTATTATCAGATGCAATTTATTTTCCTAGTCTTCTTATATGTAAATTCTTTAATTAGATGTAAAATCTTTAATTTCTTCCAACAGATTGTTTTTAATTGACAAAATATCCAGTCCATTTAATTTTGTATTTATTTCCTCAGCAAATAAAATCTATAAAGACTATGGTATCATTTATTTCAGAAAATCCTATCAAGTACTACATCGCATACATGATAAAATATCAAAATATTAGTAGAACTGGCATTTTTCGAAGAGAAATGAGACGAGCTTAATTTATTTGAGAACCATCAGTAAATACAATACAAGCTAGAGTATCCGGTACCACGACAATACTGCTAAAATCGAGATCAAGACCCAACAAAAGCATCTGTAGCTAAATAGTGGACTAAAAGTTAAGGGGTAAAAGTAAAACTTAGGAATACATAAAAAAATATTTAGTAATTTTTATTTCACTTATTTAGTAACAAAAAGGGAAATTTAATACTATCTTTACCATATTGTAACTTCTACCTTCGTCGTAACAAGACTTTCGATGCATATAGCATATTAATGTTTCAGTTTTATCGAACAGCTTGACATATACAAAATCACCAACTTCGTCAAACGACTTGTTGTAGTCTTTCGACAAACATAGCACGCCCTTAGGTCTTCAACTCTCGTGCTCTCGGACTCCAAACTGGGACATACTCTGACTCGTTAACCGGTCAGCAAAATCACCCTATTTCCTAATCCAGTGAACCCAGTGGCGGATCCAGGGGGGCCGGGGGGGCACCCGCCCCCCCTTGGCCCGGGAATTCGAAGAAAAAATCATATAATTTTTTTCCGAAAATTGGATATACCCTCCCTTAAATTTTGATATCTATACAAAAATTGTGCCACATAACAACAAAAAGTTGTTTGGCTTAGTGGTAAAGGAGTTGTATTTTATTAATGAGGTCATAGGTTCAAACTTTGGAATTGACAAACTTTTTAATAGTTATGTTCTTTTTAATGATTTATAGGCCTAATCTTACTTTTATTTCATTGTTCTTTATTTGTGGTTCGTAGTTACAATTATATTTTACTCAATAAGTAATGACTAATTGTATTAATTAAATTGTTTTTTCATTTTTCATTAAACTTTTTGTTTGGTCTATTATATTTACCAAATATTATTATGAATTTGTCAATTTTCTAAACAAATTTATGCAGATATTAAGTACAATAGTGGATCGTTTGATAAGCGAATCGAACTCGAGACCAAATTATTAGAGTTTGAAAGGCTCGCGAACCGACTAACTTTGTATTTATATATACATGAAAGTTAAATTCAAAATCAACTAAAAGATAAATAATCAAACTCGAATTAAATTTTGTTATATGCATTTAGTAATTATTTTATTAATAAAATTATTATTTTAATTAATTAATTAATTAAATATTTAGTGTAAAATTTTGCCCCCCTTAAAAAATTGTCTGGATCCGCGAGTGAACCTCAAGGCATATCCAACAACAAATAGAATGTAACACCAAAAACTAGCAATGAGTAGCATTACTTTAATTCGTCAAAAATAGAAGAGAAAGCAAAAAACAAGGAAACCGAGCAGTGAACAAACATCAGAAATGCTAACAAATAGTACTTTGAACATTTCTAAAACTTATACGTCGATACCAAACGGTACAAGATGCTTGATCATTATCGCTTAGCAAGGTTCCGTAGAACATATGGAAGGATACCGCCGTGACTGAAATACACCAACTCAACCTGCATTCCCGATGATCACAAATCGAACCAGAACCATAGTCCCCTAACGAACAAGAACAGTAAGGGGGCGATCGGGCGAGGAAGGTACCTTTGTGTCGAAGCGCATTGTGCAGGTGAAAGACGTTCCAGTATCAGTCATGACAGTAACATCCTGGCCAGGCCTTATCTCGCTGACTTCAACTGGCAAGTCAACGGTGTAGCGCTCGTGGCCTGTCAATCCCAGCGTGTCAGCATCCTCGCCGGACTTGAAACAGAGAGGGATGATTCCCATGCCAACCAAGTTGCTCCGGTGAGTTCTCTCGAAGCTCTTCGCTATAACAGCTTTCACTCCCTGTCGCAGATCATGCATTCTTTACCAGAGGAAGTAGATAGAGAATGATTCGGAGAAGATATCTGACTCGAGAACTAACCAGTAGCATTTGACCTTTGGCGGCCCAGTCTCGTGAGCTTCCAATCCCGTACTCTTCTCCAGCCAAGACAATGGTGTCATGACCACCAGCCTTGTACTTCTGCAGATGGCGAAACACAGAGCGGCAATCTTTAGAATTCACATTATAATCAAGGGAAAATTGCAAAAAGGCGCCCTATTATATGGCACTTTTGCAAAATGGTGCAGTATTGTTTTGTTTGCAGTACTTTTTTATACAAATGACAAAATTACCCCTAAAGAAATAAATATTTAAAAGTATTCTGTTTTTTTTTAAAATAGAAAGATCAAATTTTGTAATTATACTATTTTTAAGTTAAAATTATTTTTTAAAATTATGTTATAAAAGCCTTAATTCTTAATTTCAAGGGTTTCTTCATTTTTAACAAAAAATGCAAACACGGCACCCTTTTGCAAAAGTATCATATAATAAGATACATTTTTGCAATTTCCTCTATAACCAATGTTCTAACAATTCATGACTTGTCCGATTAATTCTCGAAGTCTCTGGTAATCCATTGGTTCGATTAATCACCGACTAATCCCCAAAAGGCTTTCTCTCAGCCTGACTAGCGCCTAATGTTTATAGAACACTGATCATAACACAAAACATGAGATGGAGAGGTTTGGAGCTTACCATTGCTGCATTGAACACATACAGCTTCTCTCCAGTCAGGAAATGAACTGTTTTCGGCCCGACCTCTCCATTCAAGAGTTTGTTCACAATGCGGATGTTGCCAAATGTCCCCCTCACCATTACTTCATCATTTCCCCGACGACTTCCATAAGAATTGAAGTCTCTCCGGCCTACTCCATGCTCGAGGAGATACTTTGCAGCGAGGCTGTCTTTGAAAATACTTCCTCCGGGAGATATGTGATCTGTAGTCACGCTGTCACCAAGCTTCAGCAAGCAATAAGCATCCTTGACAGGACGAGGACCCGGGGGTTCCATGGTGATGTCCTTAAAATACGGAGGCTCGTGAATGTAGGTTGATTTCGGATCCCATGAGTAAATCATGGAAGACGGGACAGATAGCTGATTCCACATAGGGTTGCCCTCCCTTATGGCCTCGTAAGCCACCTTGTACATATCCGGCAAGACGCTAGATCGAGCTACCTATCACATGTCATTACCTTTAGAACCAGTGACCTTACACTTATTATCATATCGAGGTCATTGTCATTACCTCCTCGATTTCTTCATGGCTGGGCCAAATGTCCTTGAAATAAACATTTCTCCCGTTCTTTCCGGTTCCAATCGGCTCCTTCTCGAAGTCAATGTCAACCTTGAATTATCAGAATGAAAAGAATATTCTATCACAACCCCAATCTCAGAACCATATGTTCTATATCCATATGGTTGATTAAATTTGCATACCGTGCCTGCAAGAGCGTAGGCAACAACTAAAGGCGGTGAAGCGAGATAATTAGCTCTTGTCAAAGGGTTAATACGGCCTTCAAAGTTTCGGTTTCCAGAAAGCACAGCTGCAGCAATAATATCTGTAAATCCAAAACAAAACATTAGAACAATAGCTTGCAAGAAATGTACATAAACTTTCCCATTTAAACATATACGCATTAGCTTGTAGAAACTCAATGCTAGATATTAAGGTCGGGAACAAAAAAAACTTGACGAGTGTGAAAACGATAGATAATGGTACCATTTTCTGAAATTACAGAGGCCACAGACTCATCTAGGTCACCGGAATTCCCAATGCACGTTGTGCAGCCATAACCAACAATATTAAACCCTAGCCGGTTCAAGTACTTTTGCAGGTCACTAGACACACCATAACCAGAAGCCAATGTAATTACAAAGATGAAAAGGTTGATAAAAGGCGGTTATCATCAATATTAATGGCATACCTTTCGAACAGATACTTAGTAACGACTCCAGAGCCAGGAGCAAGACTCGTTTTAATCCATGGCTTGACCTGACATAGAAACATGGGTTAGATTTTCCTCTACAAGGCCACAAAACCGAATAGTACATTTTCTGTAACAAAACTAACCTCCAAACCAAGTTCACATGCTTTTTTAGCAGCAAGGCCGGCACCAAGCATGACGCTAGGGTTGGATGTGTTTGTGCAGCTTGTAATAGCTGCTATAACAACACTACCGTGCTTGAGTTCAGCAGGCTGCCCGTGGAACGAAAACTTTGCGACTTTTCCCTGAACCTCCCTCGGTAAACCAAAGCCCTGTCGATTGATCAACTTGACATGACATTCTGATCAATTTGATGTTATTCTGTTTCAATCTCTAACCTTGAACCCAACTGGGTTATTGAGACAAGCATGCCAATCTGCTTTCACATCCTTCAAAGGAACTCGATCATGAGGTCTGTTGAGAAAATTAAAAACGAACCATATCAGATCAAATATGAATTATCGATGATAGAGTTGTAAATATACTACTAGAGCACACCTCTTTGGTCCTGAGATGCAGGGTTCAACATCTGACAGGTCCAACTCCAGAGAAGAAGTGTATACTCTATCGTTCTGAGGCTGGATCGTAAAAGTTGTTTCATTAGCCTCAACGTGGTCATAAATGTGTTTTTATCTGGAAAGTTGATGCCAAACGAAACCAATACCTCGTTATAGTCAAGGAACAGTTTATTTGCACGCAAATAAGCTTCTATCATTGCCACCTATATCGGGCAAATTATATCACGGTCTTCAAATTTTCCACCCACAAAATTAAAATATAAGTAAGAAAATTCTTACAGTTTCGTTACTTCTTCCAGTTAGTTTAAGATACTGCAATGTCACGTGATCCACAGGGAAGAAGCTCATAGTAGCTTCATATTCAGGGGACATATTTGCAATAGTAGCCCTATCGGCAAATGATAATTCACTCATGCCTTCACCTATTTGCATTAATAAATGCTTCAGAGCCAAATATGACTAGAGAAAATGCAGTTAGCCGGAAATTTTATTATTGTAACCTTCCACAAGTACATGCTCACCGTAGAACTCGACAAACATGCCAGCAGCGCCATGCTTCCTCAGCATCTGGGTCAGAGTTAAAACCAAATCGGTGGCAGTGACACCATCGCACAATTTTCCTGAGATCTTGAACCCAACAACTCCAGGCAATACCATGCTCATCGGCTATGATCAATAATTTTATGAAGTAAAGCAGTAGAATTTAGAGACAGAATTGAAGTCTGATGATGAGTAAGTTTCAAAAATATCTTATATCAGTGAAGAATCATAAACAAAATACATAAATAATCTATGTTTTCTTTTGTAACAATTTAAGCTTTTAAGATTTCTATGACCTGCATTGGTTGAAGGAGACAAGAGGAAGCTCGAGCTTAGCACATAATACCTGGCCAAGCATAACAGCTTCTGCTTCAATTCCTCCAACTCCCCAACCAGCAATTCCTAGCCCGCCTATCATGGTTGTGTGAGAATCAGTTCCAACCACACTATCAGGATAGAGAATGTCATCGGTGTTAAAAACTACACGAGCTAGGTACTCCAAATTGACCTGGAAATTCATCAGAGAGATTTTCAATTCCAAATACCTCACTGGCAGCAAACAATGCTAATACCCGAATAAAGTTATATAATAAGGCATATGTTGAATTTTTAAAATTCTTTACCTGGTGAACAATTCCAGAGCCAGGAGGAACAACAAGCATGTTAGAAAAAGCAGTTGAACCCCACTTGAGGAAAGCAAACCTCTCCTTGTTTCTTTTGAATTCAAGGTCCATATTCGCCTGTAATGCATTTTCAGATCTTGCCACATCAACTTGAACTGAATGATCCACCACCAGATCTACTGGAACCTGGAAGCAAATGCATTGCATTAGCAAAAATTATGGATGTTGGAGAAATGCTTCATGCCTTCTAGACAAAAAAGGATAATAATTGACAGTCTCCACAAGTCCTGTCATGAAAACTTAGTAATACATACTAAGTACGTGAAAATGTAATGAGAATACGGAGTGAAGTAACAACTAACCAATGGATTGATTTTGTTAGGATCACTATCGAGCTTCTTCATAGCATCCCGCATACAAGCAAGGTCAACAACAACAGGTACTCCAGTGAAATCCTAATATACAAAAAAAAAAAAATACTCAAGAAGATGCAATTTACAGTAAAGTTCAAAAAGAACAATCATAATAATTGGGATCGTGTGTAAACCTGTAACAAAATGCGGGCAGGCTTGAAGGGGATTTCAACTTGCTTTTGTGATGTATTCTCCCAATCAAGAATCTTTTCAACATCTTCCTCGGTTACTTGGAAGTCATCACAATTGCGTATTGCTGATTCCAAAAGTACCCTTATGGAGTACGGAAGTTTGTCTGTGCGCCATTCATAAGACAAGGGAAAACTTCCAGGGTCGAGTTAAATAAGAAAAAAAAATACAAAAACATGATATATTCCAAGTTTATGACACTGGAAGCATTTATCTGATAAAGATAATAGGTAAAGGAGAACGTGTCAATCAACACGAGGAATTGGAACGAGGCCTCAGTAAGCAGATTGACAAAAGCAATCAAGTGAAAATAGATTTTCCTGTAAACTAGAAAACATGTTGAAACCATGACAGCTTAAAGCCACAAGAACATAGTATCATGATCAACTATCAATGCACATACCTACTCTTCGATCATTCAAGGCGGGTAAGCTATAGAATTTTCCGAAACTGCCACCTCCAGGCTTGTGAAGACTGGTAAGTATCTTCTTGAAAGCATGTTCTGAAGCTGAATAAGCAATAAGGAAAAGGGAACAAATAATCACTCCCCTCCAACTCCATCACAAAATAAGAGTCACAACAACTATTTGCAAGAGCAAGTAATTACTTTTTGTGTTGTGACATAACATCATTTACATCATATTCTTCCCCAAACAAGCAATAGCCCACAGTGACATACAGGAAAAGTTAATCACCCATTTCCAGTTTTCCACTAATGTCACTACTAAATAAAAACTAAATCAACTTAACTCTATATCAAGCCAAACACAAAACCCACTTCAAATTCAGAAAATGAACAGAGAAGGTTAATTTCATTTAAAGAACACGCTCTAATCATCACCATTGATCAACTAATCAAGCATATTAGAGCTTAAGAAACGCACAAAATTAGCCACCAATCCCTAGTTAACATGCCCCAAGCAAAAAGCCAAATTGGCCCATACCCATAGTCGCAATCTTCCTCTGGAACTGCTCGATCGCGGTGGAAGCTTTTTCTCGCCGACAAAAATGGCGGTTTTCGTCTCTGTCACGGCCATTTTGATTTTAATCACCGAGGCTCAGAGAAGCGGTGGAGGTTTTGTTTGACCGTTGGATTAGCGGTGGAAGATGAACGGTGGAGATTAGAGTGCTGGTTGTTCTGGAGATGCACGTAGGGCTGTAAACGAGCCGAAACAAGCATCGTTTTAGTAGGGCTTGGTTTGGCTCGTGAAAAAAGTTTCGGTTTGAGCTCGGCTCGGGCTCGAACGAGTTTATACAACCAAGCTCAAGCTCGACTTGAAATAAAATAGACAAGCTCGAGCTCGGCTCGATTCGATTCGCTTAAATTTCAATAAGAATATTCATTAAAAATTAATTAATTAAATAATAAATGAGCCAACTTGATTCGGCTCGACTTGATTCGAATCGTCTAATTATATTAGAATTTTAAATATATAATTAATTAAATATTAAGCGAGTTGACTCACGAGCTTATTGAGCCTTAAAAGGTTAGGCTCGAGCTCGGCTTGTTTATTAAACGAACTCAAATTCAGCTCGAGCTCGATTATAACGAGCCCGAACTGAATATTTAACGAACCGAGCTCGAGCAACTTGTTAAAAGCTCGGTTCGTTAAAGCCCGGCGCATTTTGACATTTGACTTCGTCAACGTGCCTCTTGAACAATTAAATTAGAAGCGGATTTAGTAATTCTGTTTTCTACTTTCTCATATATTTTGTTTTTTAAAGAAAATAAAATCAGTATAGGTTCGAGGTAAATTTAGTGATTCATGTCTCCTATAAGTTGAATTTTAAACACTAAATCTTTATTAAAATTTTAAAATAATTATCAAATATATGTCCTGTAACCATATCTAACTTATTCTTATAAAGTTCAATTGAATCTCTTTGTGTTATATTTAAGTGACATGTGACAAAACTTCATATTAAAAGTTTAATATTATCAATTGGAGTGAATGTGACAGAAGATCAATAGCTTAATAAATTGGGTTTCTTTGAGTTACTTTAACTGCATAAAAACCAAAAGCATATATTTATATACATGTATTGGTTATAAGTACATAATGTAGCATTTTGGAACCAACAGGCCAAAACCAGTTTTAGCAAAACTCAGGCAAGTTGTCCCAAGAACCAGCTTCTGGCTGTTGAGTGTAGCAATTCAATTGATCTTCTGAAGAAAATTGAGCTTTGCAAGTGTCACCGGAACTCAAGAAACCGAGCAGCTTCGACAAGTCTTCACCGTCAGTGGAGCTTATCTGGTAATTCATCGCCGAATTATCGATGTTGTTTTGATCGCCATTCACGCCTTCTGCATTTGTTCATGATAGAAATAGTGTAGAGAATATTATTAATATAATTGATAGTTGTGTGTTGTGTAAAATACAATAGGAGAGAGTTCTTTATATAGGCTAGGAATTAAGTTAATTAAGAAATACTAATGACAATAGGAAAATTTAGATATTAGGTAATAAAACTAATATATAATAGGAATAGAAAATATTTAATATTATATTTTAACACGTTTACAATAATCAAGAAAATTGCAAAAGCTAAATGTGTATCATTTCATTTATTTTACAGCACACTGCGTGTGTATACTATGAATTTATTTCGAGAGTGATTATGTAAGGAACTGAAAATTATTTTTTATTTCGAGAGTGATTATGTCAGTTTGAAAAATGAACATCAAATAACATGTACGTGACACATTTCCCTTATGTTTTAACGGAGTAATTAATAATTATGTCATTTTGAAAAATGAATGTCGCATAACTTTGTAATTTTATACTTTTTATATAGAAAGACGAGCGTAAATTGATAAAATAAGTATCAAGTTACTGAATCGAGCAATTCAATTTATACCTGAAAATGAAACCATAGGATGAGAATTATCCCCACAACCAATGAAATTGTTGTTGTTGTGAAGCTGATGAAATTGTTGTTGTTGTGATGTATCATTTTCATTTTGCAGACCAAACAAGTTTTGTCCATGGCACGACTCTGCCAAGAGATCCTCTAGCAGCCCGTCGCTATCTTGATCCGTGAAGATGCTCATGTTCATGTCCGACATGCTTCGTTTCCTCGAGCTCTGGAGCTCGGAATCCATGTCGAATTCCATCACATTGAAGTCCAACGGCGGCAATTGAGGTGCCTTGGGAGGCAAGAAATGGGACAATGAGGAATTGTCGACGGGGAAGGCGGGAGGGGCCGTTTGGAGACTCGGGGGAAGCGGGACGGCGGGGGAGAGGGGAGGGAGGAGGGAGTCGTGGCTGCAGCCGCGGAAGCGCTTGAAGCCGAGCGGGGATGGGAGGGAGGGATGAGGGGGCGGGTTGTAGGGTTGGAATTGGAATGGGATGGGAGCGGCGGAGGAGGAGGTGGTGGTGGGGGTGGACGGAGCGCTTAGGGATGGGTGTTGGTAGGAGTAGAGCGGGAGGCGTTGGCGTCTGCGCTTTTTCTTTCTCGTGTTCCAGTAATTCTTTATCTCGTTATCTGTTCGACCAGGCATCTGTGCATTCAACCACATTATAAGTATCACGTGCTTTATCATTGATGTTTTTGGTTTTTTTCTACATTATTTTGAGAAATTTTAATCTAATTGTTAAAGGTGTTTATGATTCGGTTCATCGAACATTGTGATTAGAACCGGGCCAAATTAAACCTGTCGATTCTTTTGTTTTAGTCATGTATTTTGGTGAACCTGTCAATTGCGGTTCAAACATGATTCTTATATGTTAAAAAACTGACGGTTAATCGAAAAGAGCTAAAATGAAATGGTCTATAACCATAAAATATATTTTTCGATTTCGAATGCATAAACATTCAAAACTCTTTCATTTCATGATGTTCAGTTTAGACCGCAATCAAACTCGGACGGATAACTAGATCGAAGTAAACAAATGACATGTCTAATATAAAAATAAGGTCCAAATGACTGATTAAGCCCATAAATCGAGCCTAAAGGCGTGTTACATTATAGTTCTAATAGAATAACCACTTGATTGTTGTGTCGATTATAACTGACACAAGTTCTTCTATCGATTATGCATATGGTCTTCTAATATTAAGAACCGATTGGTCTGGTCTAATTCAGTTCTTCCTCAAACGACTCAGATAACCAAACCATGAACATCCTACTATCTTATGGGAATCATGTCATTTATGGTTATGCAGGGTTGTAAACGATTCGAGTCCTTAACGAACCGCTCGAGTTCAATTCGTTAAATATTTGGTTTGAGCCTGTTATAATCGAGTCAATTTTGAGCTGAGAAGCATGTTAGAAGTACGATTCGCTGAAAGTTATAATCAAAACCGAACCACCGTCTATAATCATCGATCTTTCGAATACGATTCCACCTGATCTTCGTTTCGAACCCAATTCGACGAGGTTATTATATATTGTTAGACCAATAAGTCATTTATTTATGTATATACATTACCATGGAGGCCATGCGAGCCCACTTGTTACCGAGCCTAGCGTGGAGCTCGACGATGAGCCTCTCCTCCTCCGGCGAGAACGACCCTTTCTTCAGGTTGGGCCTCAGGTGGTTGGCCCACCGGAGCCGGCAGCTCTTGCCGCACCGCCGGAGGCCGGAGTTCCTCTGCACGGCGTTCCAGTTCCCCTCGCCGTGCCGCCTCACGTACTCCGCCAGCATCGCGTCCTCCTCCTCCGTCCACGTCCCCTTCCTCATCTTCCCCTCGCCGTCGCCGTCAACTCTGGCCGCCATTTTTTTCTTGCACCACCACTCCGGTGGTGGTGCAACGGCGGCGGAGGTTTGGGGTTTTGTGGTTTTGGGGTTTTTGTTTGGTTGAGGTTGTTATTATAACGGGTTAACGTTGTTGTGTTCTTGTAATAATGAGGGGTTGGTTTTTAAGGTAATGAGCTATAGTTGTGTTGTTGCTCTGTTTTTTTGTTCCGACAACAGTTGTGAGCTGTTTTATGTTGTTTTTGTTGTGTCTTAATATGGAAAATCTATGTTCGTCCGGTAAACGTGTTTATTTTTTGTTTGGGAAATCTATTTTTTTTGTACATGACAACTCTAGTCAAATTTGAATGGCTAAATTTGTCAATTTAATGTTCTTTATCGAGAATTTTAGTATTTATTTTACCGATAATTACAGGTTTATTGTAATGTGGGTGCATGCAATAATAATGGTACCGTACAAATTTCTTCAAAATTTAATCTATTCCGAATTATTTGAGTAATAACCAGAATCAAAATTCTTTAAGTTGACATTAATAAATCCAAGGCCAACTTGTAAATGTATGTACCCGAAGTCCCGAGCTAATTTGATTTTGGGGCGGTCGGTCAAAACCAAACCGAAGCCTCTTTGAACGGTTTTGGGTTGATTATCGATTCTCGAAATCTAAAATCCGAATTGATTGGATCAATTTGGTTTGATTATTGGACCATCAAAATTGAGAACATGGAATGCGGTGAAGGTGGATCGAACACCTGACCTTTAGATCTTCAGTTTAACGCTCTCCCAACTGAGCTATCCCCACTTTGTTATCATGTGTACCTTTGTTTTATTTCTATCATCTTTGCTTGCGATCAAAGGTAACGTAGTCTTAGGTTATTTCCGTCCGTCCGATCTGACGAAGATCTGCAACAGCACGTGGATTTTACTGCTGAGGCACAGTATAAGTATAATTAATTTCCATTATATATAAAGGGAGTAGGAGATGGGTATGGAATGCTTCATTTGATGACATATGACTTTTCATAGGACTGACATCTAAATATATAATGGGAGTATGAAAGGGTAGGGAATATGTGGGATGTTGGCATTGGGCACTCCCCGTTGCTGACATCTAGCGCTTCCTATTGCTTCTTTTTTTGATAAATCGATATTTCATTTTTGAATTTAGATTTTTTCATCCACAGTTCATTTGTTTGTTTTCCCAATGTTCAATCTTTGCTTGATGACTCAATACTGGGAGGGATTGGGGGTTATTCAGCGTTAATGGGATGATCCTGGCAAAAACGAAGAGTTTGAAGGACTTGGAGTATTAAATATATGTGATTCCTCAAGAGATGTCGATCGTCGTCGTTGGAGTAAAAATATTGATTGCATGGTTGATCGAGAAAGTTTATTCAATACGTTCTGTAGCGGGATCACATGGTTTCTCACTACTCCTAGGTTATATCCTTATATCAAGAGATGGGTGGCTTCATGGGCAATAACTATATCATGAACACTGTGGTTAACTGCCATTGAGGACATTGATGCTGCTCTTGAATTGCTGGGGGAGATGTGAAAAGCTAATAAGAAGATACGTGATGCTCTCGAGTTGACGAGAGAGATGAAAGGAGAAAGAATCAAGCCCAATGTTGTCACTTATGGTAGCTTGATTGATGGACTTCGCAAAGACGGAAAGATTGACGCTGCTCTTGAGTTGGCGAGGGAGATGAAAGACGGAGAAAATGTTATGAATCATAGTCACACTTTTACTCTAAAGGTTGAGTCACTCTTTCAGTTTGTCGTAATCACGACAGACCTTCGTCACGCTTAGTTTTTCCCTGTTTATGTTACCAATTCTAGTTACCCATTCGATTTTCATCATCACCATGAACCCTCGTTGCACCATTTTTTCCCCACTCATTACAATATGAACCCTTGTTACACTCCAAATTATTGTTACACTTTTATCCCCAATTATATCGTATTTTCACAAATCAATAAAGTAATTGCACAAGTAACACAAGTATTTTCACAAATATAAGGAATGCCATATGAAAACACTTTCTACACTATCAGTTTTTGAAATTGTAACGGCACACGGTAACGGCGCCGTTACCGTGTGCCGTTACAATTTCAAAAACTGATAGTGTAGAAAGTAACGGCGCACAAAAACGTCTGTAACGGCGCCGTCAACGTGCGCCGTTACAATGTCGCCGTTACAATCTGTAACAGCGCAAAACACGCCGTCTGTGCGCCGTTACTAACTTTGACGGCGCACTCCGTCAGTGCGCCGTTACCAAGGCTACCGTCACCGTTGCTGAAGGTGACGGTGCCGTCAACGTTTGTAACGGCGCACAAACGACGTGCGCCGTTACAAATGCCGTCACATTTGTAACGGCGCACGCCGTTTGTGCGCCGTTACAAATAATGCAGAATAATAATAAAAAAATTTAAAAATAATAAATATAAAATAAATTTTATATTTATTATTTTTTTAAAATTTTTTTTTTATGAATATTGAATTTGTCGAAAATAAAATTATATTAATATTGAAATTGTTGAATAAAATATTTAATTTACATAAAATCTATGAGGACGGGCCTCCAGGATCTCTAGAACTATTCGGGTTAAATGGAGGTGGAGGTGGAGGGGCGAGATTAGGGTTGAGTAACAGCAGCTGTTGTTGGAAGTATTGGAACATCTGCTCGGCATGCTGTTTTTCGGCGGCGGCTTGCTCACGTTCAGCGCGAAGTTCCCTGAGTTCAGTCCGGAGCTCCGCAATCTCCGCTTGACTACCATCAGAGGAGGTCGAACGTCTTCTCTGTCTCGGCGGTGCCTCGTAAGCACTCCCGTAACCCCGGATGCGTCGTCCTCTGGAGGGTTCTATAGTAACTCCTCTGGCAAGCTCGATCTGGCGAACATGCTCGGCAGCTTGTCGCATGAGCTCATCCTCTTCAGCGTCGGTCATCTTGTTCAGCGTTCCATCCTCGTTGTAGTTCGCCTCGTCATTCTTCCAATCCCTAAGCGCATTCTTAATGTAAAGCTGCAAAAAAATTTTGATTAATATAATAAATTAAAATATTAAAATAAAAAAAATAACGAAACTTACAAGGTTCGGGTTGAGTTCCTCCTCCCCCTCCTGTGGACCATCACCAGGCCTAGGTAAGGCCTTGTGAGCCTTCAGTAAGGCCTCCAACTTTTTGGAGACCTCCACTTCCCCGGCCGCCGACATCCTCTCCCTAAGCGCTCGAAATGGGACTTTGCCAGTGTGGTGGTTTAACTTGTTGTCGTTCCTCCGAATGACACTCATTTGCATACCAACATTTTCCTGGAAAAAAAATAAAAGTAAATTCACATGAGAAATAGTAAAAATTAAAAAAAAATTAAAGTAAAAATTAGTAATATACCTCGTTGGCATCGAAATGTTCAACGAGTCACCGCCACTGGGACTTCTTCCCTTTCAGACACTTGGGAATCCCATTCCGGCTCAGTCTAGTAGGGTCGACGTAGAGCTTGTATAACCGCTTCATGTTGGATTTTCGCTCCTTGTAAGCGCCTATGGCCGCCTCACGAATCCAACCCCTAAGCTCAACCGAATCATCGGTCACTTCAAACAAACGCTGAAATTCACAAATATCACGTCAATATTTATAATACGAACATTTGGAAAAAAATTGAAGGGGCTAATGAAATTACCCTGAAACTCCTCCAAAACGCCTGGAACTCAGACGGCGGCAAATCCCCAAACGTCTGGTAGGAAGCGTCGCGTTCCCGAGCGAATTTCCCTATAATCGTCTTCACCCTATCGACCGAAAGGATTCCTCCTGCGACACGTGGTCGGCCGTTTTCCCACGTCAAGAGCAACGGACCTCCGTTCCTCTGAACTGCTCTCTCATCCTGCTCGATGTTGATGTCGATCTTTTGGTCCTTCTTTGCCCTGGCTTCCCAGCTCTTCGTGTTCAGGCAGTCGACTTCCACCTTGTAGTCGAAGTACAGCTCGTATCTCGGAATCTCTCTGTACTCGAGGGGAAGGAGCCTCCACTCGTTCAGCGGCAGTTCTGACTCATCCGGCCCAAAGTCAGATTCGGAGGGTCCTGCGACGTCTCCGAGCATCTCCTGGAAAGTCCGATGATCCGGGACCTGGTACTGCCAGCCAACCTCCGTATCTCCCGGATAAGTCGGCTGAGTGGGCTGAGTCGGCTGCGGCGGTGACGGAGTGTACATGTCATCATGTACATCCGGCGCCTGCGAAGCCTCGAAAAATGGAACGTCCATGGTGGCTCGCCTAGGTGCCCTGGCCCTAGGTGCCTTACGTCTAGGCTCCATTATCTGTAATTGAATGAATAACACTTTTAAGGTCAATTTGACCGAAAGAACAGGGTAATTCGGCCGTTCAGCCGAATTACCCTAAGGAGCATTTATTTTTGGAAATTCCAATAATGCCCCTAAGGGGCTAAATTTTTTTCATAATTCCGAAAATGCCCCTAAGTGGCAATTTTTTTTATAATTCCGAAATTGTCCCTTAGGGGCTATTTTTTTTCATAATTCCAAAATCGCCCCTTAGGGGCAATTTCTTTTATAATTAGGAAATTGCCCCTTAGGGGCAATTTTTTTTATAATTCCAAAATTGCCCCTTAAGGGCTAATTTTTTTCATAATTCCAAAATTGCCCCTTAGGGGCAATTTTATTTATAATTCCGAAATTGCCCCTTAGGGGCAATTTTTTTTATAATTCCAAAATTGCCCCTAAGGGGCTAATTTTTTTCATAATTTCAAAATTGCCCCTTAGGGGATAATTTTTTTCATAATTCCGAAATTGCCCCTTAGGGGCAATGTTTTTCATAATTCCGAAATTGCCCCTAAGGGGCAATTTTTTCATAATTCCGAAATTGCCCCTAAGGGGCAATTTTTTTTATAATTTCAAAATTGCCCCTAAGGGGCTAATTTTTTTCATAATTCCGAAATTGCCCCTTAGGGGCAATTTTTTTCATAATTCCGAAATTGCCCCTAAGGGGCAACTTTCATGCAATTATCACAAAATTATCATAAAATTATCCGAAATTATCATGCAATTATCCGAAATTATCAACTAAATTATTATGCAAAATTATCATGCAATTATCCGAAATTATCAACTAAATTATCATGCAAAATTATCATGCAATTTTCATGCAATTATCAGACTAGAATCAACTAAATTATCATGCAATTTGATTTTTTTTAACTAAAACACTTACCTCTTTGACGGGGAAGTCCGGCGACGGTGGGACAGGACGGCGACGGCTACTGGACGTGGACGGCGACGGCGACGGCAGCAAGGGGAAGAAAGGAGGAAAAAAACAGAGGAGGAAGAAAAAAGGTTCTGCCCAAATTTATCTGCGATTTTGTAACAACGCACGTTATAGGGTGCGCCGTTACAAAATTTTGGTGTAACGGCGCACATGGGCTTGTGCGCCGTTACACCCAAATTTATCTCCAGTACTTCTTTCCGATCACGACCCGCCATGCCATAAGGTGCATCTGGGAGCTCCCCGTCTTGCACCCATTGGTCTTGCCGGACACCCTGTTCCTCGTAAGTTCTCCTAGCTTTCACGTCATCCTTAGTCTTCCCTGCAATTCCAAGAACTGTACCTATGACGTTGTCGCATACGTTCTTCTCTATATGCATCAAATCTAACGCATGTCTGACTTTATGAGTTTTCCAATAAGGCAGCTCCCAGAAAATGCTTTTATGAGACCAACATATAGGAACACCACCCCCTTTTCGTTTACTGAACTTCGGATGCAGACTAGGCGGTGGGTATTGATGACGTAGAATCGCATTGAGTACAGCAGCCCCTGAATGCCGGGTAGGCCTTCTCCGTGTCTCTATCTTCCCGTTAAAGGCCTGCGGCTGAAATCGCAGCAGATGTTTCGGTGGTATGAACCTACGAGCACCTTGGTAAAAGATTCTTGAGTTACTGTGTTCAGAATTGATCTCGTCCAAGCATAAAGGACATGCCTTATAGCCTTTAGTCTGGATGCCCCCCAACATTCCCAAACCCGGGAAGTCACTTATTGTCCACATGACTGCTCCCACGTGACAGCTCCGTGCTCCCACAGATGGTTCAACTCATCAATCAGCGGACGCATGAAGTTATTTAAGCATTTTCCCGGTGATTTTGGACCAGATATCAACATGGTGAGGATGTTATACTCCTTTCTCATAGCCATCGACGACGGAAAATTCAACGGGAGAGCGACTACAGGCCACAAACTGTAACTCCCAGCATTAGGCCCGTATGGAGAGAACCCGTCGGATGACAACGCCAGCCGCACGTTCCGTATTTCTCCAGAAAATACTGGGTATTTAGCGTCAAAATGAATCCAATCCGCACCGTCCGATTGATGTACTAATATTTCATCGTCCTCATTCTCCCGCTCCCCGTGCCATCGCATCCACTCAGCCGTCTCTGGGGCAAGATATAAACGTTGAAGTCGATGAGTCAATGGGAAGTACCACAAAGTCTTCTTCGGAACTAATTTTTTTCCCACTTTAGCGTATCGTGCTTCTCCACAAACGCCACATGTCTGGAGTTGCGATTGTGTTCCGTAGTACAAAGTGCATCCGTACAGACATGCATCATATTTCACGTGTGGCAGTTGGATTGCCTTCATTTTCTGCTTCGCCGCTGCATAGCTAGATGGATACGTATTAGGTTGGGGTAACGTAGAACAATAATCTTTGGCAACCTTGGTAAAAGCTTCGTCAGACATCCCAGTGCTCTGCTTGATGGACAACATCCTTAACATTGCTGCTAATGAAGTATCCTCACTATTTTCGTACAACGGCTTTTGCGACTCCGTCACCAACCGGTTGTATGCTGTCATGGTTGCCTTAGCGACTCCCTCCTCGACTTCGGTTATTATTCCAATGTTCTGTTGTTCGTCCTCGTCCTCGTCCTCGTCCTTGTCAATCCTTACATCTCTAGTCGGGTCTACATCATCCACGAGCTGATGCACAGGATCAACGTATACTGGATTGTTGTCCGACGTCGAACAAGGCTGATTCGCCGATGTTTCCCTCAAACTGATATCCCAATTCCGGCTCGAGCTAGCTCCTTCGGCTTCGCCATGATGGAACCACACATTATACGATCTAAGGAAATCTTTCCTCAATATATGATCGCAAATGGTCTCCATATCGTGCCAAGCAGAATTACAACACCTCGTGCATGGACACTTGAAACGCCCCACACCATCTCTTGGAGCGTTTTTCCTCGCAAATTTTACAAAACTGCTTAATCCTTTCATCCATTCCTCACTCATTTTTACGGATCCCATCCATCTCCGATCCATTCTATATATGTAATATATATAAATTCGGTTAACAATTGATTTACATAATATTGCATTATTTCAAAATATGTACGTACCTTCTAATTCACATAAATTACCTAATTGCCCTTGTTTGGTCATTTATGACCTTATTACCCCTAATTAGGTCATAAATGACCAAAATACCCCTAATTAGGTCCTAAATGTCCAACATACCCTATTATGGTGGTTTATGATCAAATAACCTAATGTAATGTTATCATGCAAATAACAATTACGGGAGAATTTACCCTAATGTTATCATGCAATTAATGTAATCGGGAGAATTAACCCGAATGTTATCATGCAATTCATGGAATCGAGTAATTTTTTTCATCAATTCCAAAACTAATTTAATAAATTTAACATGCAAATTATTCATACAAGCAAAACCATACAAAATCTAAACTTGGATCGATGAAATCATATACAAATTTGCAGTTATATGTAGTGCATTATTTAAAAATTTGTACATACCTTCTCGGGAGATTTGTCTGAGGGTGCTCGGGAAATTTTATAAAATTTCGAAATTACGAAATTACCCTTGTCGGGAGAAAAGTAGTTGTGAGATATGTTGTAGGAAAAAGAAGGGGAGGTTCTGCCAAAACTTATAATACATATTTGTAACGGCGCACATACTATTGTGCGCCGTTACAAACTTCTTGTAACGACGCACATACCAAGATGCGCCGTTACAAACTAACGGTAACAACAACGACTTCATTTCCGACCGTTTTCCATAACGGCAACAAAATGGTCAACGGTCAACACATTTTGTAACGGCGCACAGATAACGTGCGCCGTTACAAATGTTTGTAACGGCGCACCTTATACGTGCGCCGTTACTAATTTCGATTCTAACGGCGCACATACTTTTTGTGCGCCGTTACGATTGAAAAAACTGATGGTGCTACTACGTTGATTATATTATTTAATCAATCAAATAGTTAATGGGCTGATAAATTTAATTAGGGTTCACTGTGTTATTTGAACTATTATTAAAATTTCATCTTAAGAGTAATTATTGAGTTGATATTAAATTAAGGTTAATTTCGAGTTGATAAAATGAAATCCCCACATCCGTCGGTTTTGATCATGTCGAGCGCCCAAAACCTTTTCACAAATTGGGTGCGGGTCTGGTGAAACCCGACCCATTGCCATTAATAACTACAAAGTTTGGCCCAATATCCCGATTTATTTTGCATGAACAACCCATAACGCAAAAAAAAAATTACGTAATAATGTTAAAACCGAAAACTTACAGTCACGGATCTAATTTCAAGCCCACTGCTTAGCTTAGGCCTGAGCTCAGTCAATGACAAAAGGTAACAAGTCAAGCCCAGGTCCATTGGTAAGTATAAATCCCAGCCCGGCCCATTTAGAGTACGTCAAAATTGAGAAAATGTTTTGCGGTGAAGGTGGATCGAACACCTGACCTTCAGATCTTCAGTCTGACGCTCTCCCAACTGAGCTATCCCCGCTTTGTGGTCATTTATGCCTTTCGATCAGAAGTGATCAAGTCTTAGGTTATTTCTGTCCGTCCAACCGATCTGATTTACAACAACACGTAAATTTTATTGTTGAGGCACATTATAAACATAATTAATACACGCGAAAGGGTAGAGACAATCCTTTTTAGTATTTCTGACAAAATAATGTTTACATATCGGTTTAAGTAACATATTTTTTCAAATTTTAAAATTTTGAATTTGTAAATAAAAATAATAACAATCATAAGATATGGTCCAAATGTACAGTGTGAATGAAATAAAGAGGCTAGCGTAAAGTAGTCGAGTGAAATGACACATATTTGATGTGAAAATACTTATTAAGATATTTTATAAGAAGAGAAATGATATAAAGCTTTAAGTTAACAATTATTTCATATAAATGTCTGGGTGAGATGATTTATCTATATGGATGATTTGATGAACATGTATTAATTAACTCTCGTCATCTCCAAAATTATATTACGTTAAAAATCGACATGCTTAAAATGTTCGAGTTTCTGACCAAAGACTTTATTTTAACATGTTTTATAAATTAGTTAATGGGTGCAATTTTTTTAAATGCATGGCATTAGGCTAACAAGTAGAGTGATGTGGTCAAATGGTGGCTAGCAATTTAATTAAGCGTGTAGGGTCTCTTAATTATGATACCCAAATTAAATTCGAGCCCCACAATTGTATAATATTCAATTAATGTGGGTCACCTACTGTACATATATATAGTACACTAAGAAAAATAAGTCGTATCTTGAACATGCCATTCATATATATATTTGAGCTTATCTTATTGTTTAAATGCATTGTCTTTGTATAAAATAACTATTATAATTTCAAATTCAATTTCAGATACAAAAAAATTATATGAAATCCAAAATCAGACATGTTCTTGTTAATTTAATGTTCTTTATCGAGAATTTTAATATTTATTTTACCGATAATTACTGGTTTATATCAATGTGACCATAAATACATTTTTGTCAGTTTATACAATGGGGACAAAAATAAGGAACCTACTGTATTTGTGGTCAACTGCTCACAACTGTTCTTGATGATCAACTAAATAACTATTATAACTTAATCTATAACTTGAGTTATAATTCAATTTAAAACTACCCTACTTCAAATTTTTTTCCCTCTTGTTACAGTATCAATTTTAGTTACACTATGATTTATCATTACACGTTTACCCTGTGTGTTGATTCATTATTTTAGGTTGTCATAATCACCCCGGTCCCTTAATACAGTAGTTGAAATCAGGTGTAACGAGGGTCCGGAGATTGTCATAACTAATATAACTCTCATTACTTTCGGTTTTCCCCTCGTTACAATATCAAATATTGCTACACTCTGAATCATCGTCACACTTTTACCCTAAGTGGTGAGTCACTCTTCCAAGTTGCTGTAATTACATCAAACCTTCGTTACCCCTTGTTTTCCCCTCATTGTAGTACCAACCCTAGTTACCCATTCATGTTTTCACAATCATCCAAACCTTCGTTGTTCCATGTTTCTCCACTCATTGTAGTATAAACCTTTGTTACACTCTGACCCCTAAAGTTGTCGCATTTACATGAATCAATAAAATATTTGTACAAATAAGACAAGTAGTTCCACAAGTACATGGAATTTCATACGGAAATACTCTCTATAACGTTGATTATTTTATTTAATCAATCAAATATTTATTGAGTTGATAAACTTAATTAGGGTTCGCTACGTTATGTGAACCCTCGTTAAACTTTTATCCTACAGATAGTTATTGAGTCGATAAACTAAATTAGAATAAATATCGAGTCGATAACATAAAACCCCATGATAAAATAACACTTGTTAGTGTTTACAAGCGGTGTCATCGATGAGTCAACCCGAACATGATTCATTCATATGTAACCTGAGTTGGTTATGATTATTAAAATAGGTAATTATATATTACGACACCTAACTAAACGTCATTCTTACAAAAGTACGTATTCTTTAAAAAAAATTTAAAAAAATACGTATACATTAAACGTGATAATTATTATATTCAAACTACTTGAGTTCGGTTTATATAAATTTCTACAACTACCCAATGGAAAAGCAAGTACATGTAACACGGTGTTAATTTCGCAGAATTAATTGTCGTTCAATTAATTTCGCAGAATTAAATGACTTTTTGATGAGTTAGATCAAATATTCAATCGCATGTCTTTTACTTATAGGGAAATTATGTAATAAATGTGGTTTATTTATTAAATCATTTTCATTGATATTCTAAATAGGTTAATGATAGTGTTCAAGTCTATTGATGTGTCCTATATATATGTTTAAAGTTTTACACGTAAGAAATGTAATTTATTTCAGTTTATATGGGAAAAGTTAAAAGTAATAATATTAAATATATACACATTTTAACTTTAAGGCAATAATTTAAAATTTTAATCAGCTTAACACATATATAGATATTAAAAGCTTCCTTATAACAAGTTAAGGATGATAACGTATAAGTAGTTTTGAGAGAGTTGTAGTGTCTTATCAAATCTCTGATTTTTCATCCAGATTAAATTTCAAACATATCCAAGTTATGATTCATATCCGAACTCGCCTTGAAAATACGTAATTATGCATATATTAAATTGGGTATGTGACGGGATGAACTGCTCTGTCAATTCAATTCACAAATGACCAACTTAATCATAAAGCAAGTGAAGTAAGACATTTGACGCTCATTGTATAATTTGAAAACTTTATTAATTCTGGTATATCGATCAGCATAAATAAAGAACAAGATTAATACAGAGGTTAAACAAGCATCCAGATCCAAAAGGTGGCTCCACATAAATCTTCCCCGAAACTCTCAGTAACTAAGTTAAAAATAATCGTTACACATATTTTGGTACTCGCAAATTTCAAATGTGTCTCGTTTCAATCGTGGACATCAGAATTTTGTCAAGTTCAATTCTTTTTTACCATCCCTGACCAGTAACTTAACGATATTGATAATTAAAAATGTGATCAATTAAGTACCTGTAGCTGGGAATTGACAGTTGAGAGAGCTTCTCATTTTCAAAGGTGACAGTTGTGTGCATTAACTCACTCATCAGAGATTTGCTGGCCAAAATATTAATTATGGCCTTCTCAACCATACATCGATCACTCTCTATATAAACCTAGATCCCTTCTTCATCACCAATCATCATCATCATCGAAACATGAACTCCAAGCTCCTTCTTCTCGTGCTTCTCGCTTCTCTCGCTTGCACCATCAATGCCGCGAGAAAGGGCTCCACTTTCGAAGACAACAAGAACCTCTACCACCGCGGAGGCGGAGGCCTAGGCGGCGGAGGCGGTGGCGGTGGCGGCCTCGGAGGAGGCGGCGGAGCTGGCGGCGGTCTCGGAGGTGGAGCCGGTGGCGGTCTCGGAGGAGGAGCCGGTGGCGGCGGAGGTCTCGGGGGAGGCGGCGGCGTGGGTGGCGGCGCGGGGGCCGGAGGAGGGTTTGGCGCGGGAGGTGGCGCCGGAGCCGGAGGAGGGCTCGGAGGAGGAGGCGGAGGAGGGTTTGGCGGCGGCGGAGGGAGCGGAGGAGGTGTGGGAGGCGGGTCCGGGTTCGGAGGAGGAGCCGGGTTCGGCGGTGGGTCCGGCGGTGGGCTTGGAGGTGGCGGCGGAGGAGGGTTCGGGGGAGGCGGAGGAGGAGGGTTGGGCGGCGGGTCCGGCGGAGGGTTCGGAGGAGGAGCCGGCGGTGGGTTTGGCGGTGGACGTCATTGAAGATCATCAAGAACAAGAAACATATTATTATAAATGTTACATCTCTATGCATGTAACGAATATTTAGGATTATCCAATATTATTGTGTGTTGGTGTTGATTCATAGTGTTTGTGGCTTTTAAGGTTTTTGTCTGTTTTCTGGTTAATTATAAAGAAAACCATATTATATGGTATTTAATTATTTAGAAACACATGCTCGTCGTGACAAAATAAATTACCATCTACCAAGCTATATATCAAGTTATGTACTTATAATGTGATTCTTGATCTTATATCATAGATAAATAGTCATATTTCATATACACGTCATAACAATAATATATTATAAGTTTTTTTGAAACAAGACTAATATTTATATTTCTAGTGGATGAGTGAGGATTAAAAATACGTGGTTTATATATGACTAATTTTCCATAGTATCACATCATATTATTTTGAATTTGAACTTGTGTTCGTGAGCCGTTGTGTATACATAGTTCTTGTAAATAAGTAGATTTAGTGAGCAACTCTAATAAGTCAAAGACTACACAAAAATGAGAGTGTCAAGATAATGTTCATGTGTCCCATTATAAGCATGTATAGTAAAAATGTTAAATCCCGACAAAAAAGTTTGAAAAAAAATATTAATTTTATATATAATAAAAATCAAATCTAATGGTCTATCTTTTAATTATAAATTCCGAAGTTTAATATACAAAATGGTAAATAATTAATTAGGGCTTAAAAGAAGCATTTGAAGCTAATTAATAATGAGTTACTGGCTAGTGTGAAATTAAATGCATAAAATAGCAGTCTCCCCAGTAGTTAAGTCTTAATTAATATCATTGATTTTGTGTTTATACGTTATTAAATGTGTCGTGCCGGTCATGCCACAACATACCAATTACTATATACCATTTTTAATATGATAAATATATAGACACTTTTAATCAGGTAAAATTGCTTTATAAAAAAAATCAGGTAAAATTAATTACAAGATAGATTTGGATAGATTATATATCATTTTATTTGGTTAGCTGATGAAAAATCATTTATTTGACGGATTATAATTACCCCTTTATGGCATTTCTCTGTGTTACGTACTACCAAACTCGCTAGAAATTGCGAGAATGATATTGAGCTCATATTATGATCAGGTTTCAATGCTTGGTGTCCTTTTATGATTCGTGTTTGTACCAATTGTACGAAAATTAATAATAACTATAAACGTTAATTATTCTCTTATCAGCAGTGTCATTCATCTTCGACCTATTTCTTATGTATGTATATGTACAACGAGCTCGGAATACACAAAAAGAAATTAAAACAAATTTACTATATCAAAACATAAAAAAATACACCAATAATTAAATGCGCATACCTTGTATTGTCACAAGTGACACGATTTTCGATCTCACAATTTCGAAAAACTCACAATGTTTCTCTCTTTCACACTTCTTCTAATCTAACAGAAAATATCTACACGATTTTTAGAAGAATTATGCACTGATTTTATTTTGAAGTTTTGTGGTTTAAGAGATAAGCACATCTACGTAAGCAGTCTTTATTTTCAATGGTTCGAAAAATAGTCGTTTGGATTGTTTCCGATCATTGTCAACATGCATGGGACAACGGTCAACAAAATAAGAGTCACGCATAGGTTATAGATGCAACATTTATCGGATGTGTACTACCATGTGCGCAGTCGATAATGGTTGTGTCATAACCAATTTTAAGCTCGAAAACGATTTTGAAAAAAAATAAGGGATGCGTACACCCTATATGCAGCTCGTATTTCATTTCGAGGCGTGTACATCTCATATGCCTAAATAGTATAGTGAGCGCGCTCTTTAAATATTGTTCCTTATAACTATTTAACAACATTGAGAAATTGCAATAACAAAAATACAATATACTTTGTGTCTTGAATTTCATCCGTGTCAATACATTTTAAATAATTTCTCGGATGTATATATATATATATTGCTAGAAAATGTGAATAAATTTTTTTATTTTTTCTTTAGTAGATTAATTAAATATTATCATTTTCATTTAAAAATCATTTACAGGGGTAATTTAGATTTTCGATATGAACGTCTTACAAATTATTTATGGCGGTGAATTTACAAATATATATGTACATAAATACAGGGAAAGGGTGATTTTATATATGCAATAATATTAACCTCATTAAAACATATATTCAAATTAATTAGCTACTTCAATTCACTCTATTAAATTTCTACAGCTACCCAAGGAAAAGAAAGTACATTTACACGGTGTGCATTTCGCAGAATTAATTAATTATTCAATCAAATCATTCTAAAATTAATGATGTTTTGATGAATTAGATCAAAATATTCAATCTCACGTGCTTTACTCTCTTTGTTATATACATACTTATAGAACATTATAAGAATAATTTTAGGTTACTGCACTTAAAAATTGTTGTTTTTCACCTCATTACATATAGAATTTTTTTTTACCTAACCACGTTTAAGATGTGCAAAATTTTCACTTTATACTTTTTGTCCAATTACATTAGTTTTTAACATTTTTGACGTGTGAAATGAGTAAAATACTTTTAAGAGTTAAATGAGTTATTATAATTGAAATGAAAAGACTAAAATGCCCTCACTTATTCTTCTAATTTCAAAGACATGTTATTGTCTCTCTCATTTCATTTATCATCTCTTTTCCCTCTCTCTCCCTCTCTCTGACACCAATTCTCACGTCAATTTAAGGAGAAAAACAAGCCCAAACTAAAAAAATTAAATCCCAAAAATCAATTAGTTTATGTATTAACTAGAATAATGTACACCTAAAAATAACCATCAAAATCCCCAAATCACCAAACAAAACCTTGAAATTAAATGTAGTCAGGTTAAAACAGCTATATCTAAATGTAGCCACATGAAATTATCCCAACATTATACATCAACATTTGTATCAATTTTAACTTTCCCTCCAACTCAAATTTCAAATTAATAGAAGAGTTATTCATATCCCGCTCCAGCTTGAAAATATATATATATAGGAGAAATTAAATACAAATCGGAGTAGAAATATGAACCGTTCGAACTAGTAGAACTTGATTATGAACTGGTAAAAGTACAGTGTTCACTTAACATAGTATAAAACTCGGCCCCCTCGTTATACCTCTTTCCCCAACATAGTTCACTTGTAGGTTACAGTATAGAACCCAACCCCCTCGTTACACCTCTCTCCCCCAACATACTTCACTTATAGGAATATGAAACTCAACTTCTTGTTACGGTTGGGAAACTCGTAACAGTAGTTGAAACCAGATCAGCGAGGGTCTGAGCTCATCATAACAGCCAGTATGCTGTATACCCTTGTTGACCTGGTTCCCCCATATCATTGTAATTAGGGACCCTCGTAATAATCAGGAACCCACGTAACGTGATGCAAAGTCTATGTCAAGTGTTGTACGCTAGTATAATATTCTCGCTATATGAGCGGCTTTCAGTAAGTTTGAACGGTTCGTATTATTATCTGAGTTCGCACCGAAATGCATTCCCGACCACGATGATAAGTACATGTAGCTGGGAATTGATAGTTGAGAGAGCTTCCATTTTCAAAGGTGACAGTTGTGTGCATTAACTCACTCTTCAGAGAATTGCTGGCCAAACATTAATTATGTGGCCTTCTCAACCATACACCTTCCTCCACATCACTCTCTATATAAACCTCTCTTCGACCCTCCACGATCATCACCAATCATCATCATCATCATCGAGACATGAATTCCAAGCTCCTTCTTCTCGTGCTTCTTGCTTCTCTCGCTTGCACCATCAATGCCGCGAGAAAGGGCTCCACTTTCCACGACAACAAGAACCTCTACCACCGCGGCGGCGGAGGCCTAGGCGGCGGTGGCGGTGGAGGCCTCGGTGGAGGCGGCGGAGCTGGCGGCGGGCTTGGAGGTGGAGCCGGTGGCGGTCTCGGAGGAGGAGCCGGTGGCGGCGGAGGTCTCGGGGGAGGAGGCGGCGTGGGTGGCGGCGCGGGAGCCGGAGGAGGGTTTGGCGCGGGCGGTGGCGCCGGAGCCGGAGGAGGGCTCGGAGGAGGAGGCGGAGGAGGGTTTGGCGGCGGCGGAGGGAGCGGAGGAGGTGTGGGAGGCGGGTCCGGGTTCGGAGGAGGAGCCGGGTTCGGCGGTGGGTCCGGCGGTGGGCTTGGAGGTGGCGGCGGAGGAGGGTTTGGGGGAGGCGGAGGAGGAGGGTTGGGCGGCGGGTCCGGCGGAGGGTTCGGAGGAGGAGCCGGCGGTGGGTTTGGCGGTGGACGTCATTGAAGAATGATCAAGAAACATATTATAGTATATTATTATCATTATTATATAATGTTACATTTATGCATGCATGTAACAAGGATGTGTGTTGGTGTTTGTGGATTTTAAGGTTTTTATCTGTTTTCTGATTACAAAGAAGAACCATATAATATGGTATTTGCGTGTAATTGTTCTCAGCTTCGGTTGGTAATTAATTACTAATTATTAAGATATGTTTATGTCCGATCTTTTAATATAAATTCTTTTTTGCTTTTAATTGTTATATTAAAAATATCTTATATTTAATTATATAGAAACATGTATATGTTCGTTCACTGCCATTTTTTTATTTTAGTAACGGCGTATGTACATAATTATAATGTTATTGATTCTATTTTAATATGTACGTTAATAAATCAAAGGCGTATGTTGTGACAAAATAAATTCTCCTCTACCATGTTATCAAGTTCTGTACTTAATTATAATGTTATTGATTCTATTTTTTGATGATTTTTACAACTAATCCTAGTTTACCTATAAACCCACCCACCTAAGGTGCCTCGGGTATGAGTACTCGACCGCTACGCCAAGCAGGCAAGGGAACTAAAATTTAATTTCATCAATAACATAATTAATTAAAAAATAATAATTCTAATAATAAAATATTTACTAAATGTATATAACAAAAACTAATTCGACTTTGATTTAATTTTAGTTGAGTTGAAATTCGATTTTCATAATAATAAAAATTCTTATTTATTTGTAATATATTAAAAACAAAACTATTAATTGATGTACAAGAGAAATAAGAAAGTTTTAAATTAAAGAAAAATGTCAATAAAATTAAAAATATATGTATCACAAATGAGTGTGAGTTAAATTTGTGTCATGCCGTGATTCAAACTCGGGGCAGGGATTGTGAGAGCTCTTTCTCACCACTAAACCACACAACTAACTAAATAACTTTAAACAGTATATATATATATAATTTGGTTCAAGGGAAAGCAAATGCAATTTCCGGCTAAAATTCGACATTACAAATTCACGAAATCTCCGGCCAAGGGGGCGATTTGAAATTAATTTTTCATCTAGCTCAAATTTTAAACGGACACAAGTTATTCATATCCAAACCCGGCTTAATTAAAGATACGTAATTATATTATGCTTGTAGAATTATTGAGTCAGTTCTGCACTTACAAAAAAATAATCGTTACACATATTTTGTTACTCGCAAATTTCAAACATGTCATGTTTCAACCGGGTTGGGGACATCAGGCTTCTGTCAAGTTCAATTTTTATCGCCATCCCTAATTAATTAACCACGATGATAAGTAGAAATGTGATCAAGTAGCTGTAGCTGGAAATTGATATATAGTTGAGACTTGAGAGAGCTTCCACCATTTTCAAATTAATTAAGGTGACGTGTGCATTAACTCACTAATCAGAGAACTGGTGGCCAAAATATTAATTAATTATGGCCTTCTCAACCATACATACATCGATCACTCTCTATATAAACCTCCCTTCGACCCTCCACACGATCATCACCAAATTAATTATATTAATAATTTCTCATCACCATTAATCATGAACTCTAAGCTCCTTCTTCTCATCGTGCTCCTCGCTTCTCTCGCTTGCACCATCATCAATGCCGCAAGAAACGACAACAACAAGAACCTCTACCACGGCCTAGGCGGAGGCGGCGGCGGCGGCGGAGGAGGTGTGGGAGATGGGTACGGTAGTATCGGCGTTTTGCCCGGCGGCGGGCAATAGGAGGTGGCGGAGGAGGAGGGTTTGGTGGTGGACGACGATGAAGAATCAAGAAATAAATAAGATAATGTTACATCTTTATGCATGTAACGAATTAATTAATTATTAGGATTATCCAATATTGTGTGTTGGTTGGTATTGATTTATATTAATGTTTGTGGCTTTTAAGGTTTTTGTCTGTTTTTATATATGGTTACAAACAAGAACCATATAATATGGTATTTGCATGTAATAATTGTTCTCATGAACTCTGGTAGCTCAATTACTATTTATAAAGGAATCTTTATGTTCGATCTTGTTGTGTAATTTCTTTTTGAGTTTTAATTATTATTATATTTAAAAGGCTCATATATATGTGTGTGCGCGCACTCGCTGCAACAATATATAACGTACATAAACATTTGATATATACGAATAACAATCATATATATTATTAGTATTTTGAATTGGAGCCAATTTTTATACCTTGATTTGATGAGGGTGTGGAAGACAACGGTTTCAGCAACTCAAAATAATAAGGTTGACATTTTACCTGCAGTCCACAGTTTGATATGCATGACCAATTTCACATGTCAGATGATATTAGTTTGAGCTTGTACGTGTTTGTTTAGGCTCCCGTATTTACATATTTATGTGGACTTAAGCGCATTTATAAAATGCTACACGTGAATGAGCCTGCTAATATAAATGTTCATGTATACAAACACTAAATGAAATAAGTCGATTAAGTTAAATTCACAGTTAATTAAATATAAAAAAATACATATAACAGTCACATTTTTAATTAAGGATTCCAAAATTTAATATACAAAATGGTATATGTAAAGTGTGTATATATATACATAATAGCATTGGAAGCTAATTAATGAGCTAATAGGCCATGTATGTTACACCTAATTTTTATCTACTATTCTCATTGAAGTTCAACTTACAGTAAATATATATATATATATATATATATAAATAAAAAGATTTTCAAGTTTAGATGTTTCAAGTGTAGTTCAATGTGAACTCTATTAAAATCACATTGATTTTATATTTAAATATGGTCCACACAAATGCTTAAAGTATTAAACTTTTTATCAATATACTAAAAATTATTGTAGACACTACCTCTAAAATAGTATGTTTAAAATGAATTAATGAAAAGACAATATTGCCAGCTAATATGAGATGGATATTGACTAAAATTATATACTCGCATAGCTTAAAAAGTCCATGGAGTTGGATATGCATTAATGAAATCTAATTAATTAAACTTCTATTTTTGGACAAAATCATAGAAAAAGATGCAACTTTTGAGGTTTGAGATCTATCACCAAACTCTTTAATGTGCTTCCCCAACTAACCAATTGGACTTGGTCAATATTGGTCAACTCTTCATAGAGATCTTCTCTATCAATATCAATATTGACTTTGGGATGAGTATGTAGGGTATAGGAGTGGATCCAAATGAATATTTGCAATAAATAAATATTGTTTATATATGTTTATTTAAGGGATAATAACACTTTATTACACCTAACTATAGCGAAATGACACTTTCATACTCTGAATATATTTTTTTTCTTTTTTAGTACCCTGACAATTTTTCGTTGACAACCTATGCTAAAATGACTAAAATACTTCTGGTTTAAGAAATCAAAATAAAAATGGTCGAATTTGATTTATCAAACCAAATTTGAAATGGTTCAAATTTAATTTTAGATTTTTAGGCATAATTGTAATTGCATCTTAAATACAAATCAAATTGAACCATATATAAACAAAATTGAACCAATTCAATTTATGGTTTCTTAAACCAAAGGTAGTTTAGGTATTTTAAGCATTTTAAAGGTAGTTTGTCACAAAAAAAAATTGTCAGAGTACTAAAAAAAAGAAAAAAACAGTTAGCGTATGAAACTGTCATTTCATTATAATTAGGTGTAACAAAGTGTCATTATCTATTTATTAAATTATAACCAATTTCTTGAGATATAATTAATTATCCTTTAGATAAATATATTTCAATGAATGATAAATATTGGTGAAGATTGTGTGATTTTTGCATCATTATTTGAATGATTGGTCACAAGAACTCCATGAGAGAGATGAGCAAGCAAGAGGTGATAATTATGTAGATGAATATATATACCATAATTGGAACCTACACTGTTTTGTGAAACCTTTTTGCACATGCAAAAGCAAAGTAATGGATCAAACATTTAATATTAATGTATATGACAATTTAAGGAAGGGAAAAAAAGAAGCCTAAGTGGTTGAGTCTTGACACTTGAGTGTCAACTTGTGTAGAAGTTGGGAGTGCTTCTTGTAATAATAAATCAATATTTTTGAAATTCACAAAACATTGGAAGAGAAAAATTCACAAATATTTTCGAAGTCAGAAAGAATTTGAAGAGAAAAATTCACAAATATATGTCACACATTAATCAGCAGGAAATTGACTATTCTCAATGCATAGGATGTGTAGGAAAAAGTCATTTGTTGCGTTAGGAAATTAAACTTGACATCTTGTACGTCAAAATTGAAGTGTCGATAAATTTTATGTTGGTTGTAGTTTTAAATCGTCTATTTCCAACTGTGTTAACAATATTGTTGTTACGTTTAGATTGACTATATTTTTAGTGAGCAGAAAAATGTATATTCACATGTTCGTTGACTACTGTTTTAGCGAACAGAAAGATTTTTGTACGCATGTTGCAACATCTTCCGAGACGATAATTTTGGTAAGTTTATGGGTTTAAGGGTTTAAGGGATATTCTATATTGGCTTGATTCTGTACAATTTAAACGTGTAGAATCATATGGAAACTTCATATTCATTGTGGATATGTTCTAAAGGGTTAAGGAAACCCTAGACATCATGTAGACGAAGCAGCTGCTATAAAAGTCGAAGAGTATTCACTTAGCAGCTTGGTTCTTCCACCCCTTTTTTATTGTAGTTCGTTCTTTGTGCAAAAGGTTCAGAGCTCCTAAGTGTGTTGGACTAGCGTATTAGGAGGCTTGATGTTTTGACAAGAATGACATACTTGTAGTCATTCACTATTCGAAAGAATGAGTGCTTAAGTAATCGAGTTGTGCTTGCGTGATTGAAGATTCACGTATCTTGTTGTTTGAAGAACAGACGACGCATCGAGCAGAGGAGATTGCTCGAAAAGTGGAATCGGGAGAGGATCTCGAACAGGGGGAGTCCCTGGTCTTGGTGTTCTCTTGTAGTAATAACATCGTTAATTCGTATGATAATCATAAGAGTTTGTATGTACTATCGACTACTTCATATTGAAACCATTCCACTGGCAAGGTGCCGCCAGATATGGGTGACGTTGCACCGAACTGAGTAACCAGATTGCATGTTTTTTATTTCCGTACTGTATTTGCTTTACTATTCATGGTCTGTGCATCAGCAAGTTGTCAATCACAAAGTAACAACATAATGCATGACGTCTTGCTGCTACAACTAACCAAAATTTTTAAGGTTTTAAGTATGTATTGGCCATAAGCAAACTTTTAGTAGCGTACGTCATAGATATAAAATAACATATGAAAAGTTTGTGAATTTCAAATAAAACACTTTAATTTCAAATATTATGTTAGTCGGATCCACCTACTTATGAAAAATCAACTAATAAGTATATAGATCTCAAAATACTTGTATATGTACATAACAGTAACATAATCAAAATCTTTCAAACATAATTAATTAGTCTCTCATGATTACCTGCGTTTACTTTACATAAACCATTAATTAGACAAAGAAAGATGACCAAGAATATTTATGTTCATGCAACCGTCCTCTCCTATTCCTTAATCACTCAGTCACTATCTTGATATACTGATAATCATAATCAGCTTCTCTAATTACTATATAAACACCCTTAATCTCTATTGTCCTTCTCATAACAACAACTTGTGCTCGCCAATAGCTATATGGCTTCTAATACAATCCTTCTTCTGTTTCTTGCTCTTCTCGTTTGCTCCATCGACGCCCGGAAGCTTGCCGGAGACAAAGAGACCTCATTTTGGGAGCAAAATACCGGCGGCGGAGGAGGTGGTGGTTTCGGAGGCGGTGGCGGGTCCGGAGGTGGTTCCGGAGGTGGGTTAGGGTTTGGTGGGGGCGGAGGGTCCGGTGGTGGTTCCGGAGGTGGCGGCGGGTTTGGTGGCGGCGGCGGTTCCGGTGGTGGTTCCGGAGGCGGTTCCAGTTCGGGAGGCGGTTTCGGTTCGGGAGGTGGTGGTGGTGGGTTTGGTGGCGGCGGCGGCGGCGGCGGCGGTTCTGGTGGAGGAGGTGGGTCAGGGTTTGGATTTGGAGGCGGGTCAGGACGTGGCGGCGGGATTGGAGGAGGCGGTGGAGGAGGGTTCGGAGGTGGCGGTGGAGGAGGTATAGGGGGTGGTTCCGGCGGAGGGTTCGGAGGAGGAGGCGGTTCCGGCGGTGGAATTGGTGGTGGAATTCCTTGAAGAATTGAACTTAATTATTTGCATGCATGCATGCAACAAATTTAGGCTTCCCGAATAAAGATGCACGTGTTACGTATACACGTGTGTTTTACTTTACTAAATTATCATATGTACTTGTTTTGTTCAAACGAGTGTGTTTCAATGATCGAGCCGTCGGACCAAACACTTTTAATACCATTGAAAGGTTTATAAAAACGTGTGTTGTTATTTCGTTTTTCGTCTTAATAAAACGTGTCATACATCATATTTTATTTTTAAAAATAATTAATTTTTCTCATAGCAACAGAAGATTATAATATATATTAGACCAAAATTTTCAAGACATGAGAAAGACGCCAATCATTTACAATAAGAAAATATTTACCAGAGAAATGATTGGAAGTTTAACTTTTTTAGATCGTCACCATCCCTTTGTTGATAATATATAAATTTGCTTGAACATAATTATAAAAAGCAATGTAACACATGTAAATATCGGAACAAACTCAATTAAGAGTCAAAGTGAACAGAGTAAATTATTGATTTCCCACTCTATCGGACTCGAATTAAGGTGGGGCCACCAACACATTTTTAATTCTTCTAATACCATAAATTGGTATCATAACATGTGGTTTGAGCATGTGTTTGTGGACTTCTCGTGCCTACACCACCTGTGGACTCCGACCCTTATGTAGAAGTACAGTCCTACACGTGAGGGGTGTCGAAGCAAAGGTTCATGCGTACATGAACGTGAAAGGAAACTAAACCCTTACGAGTACACATGCACGAGAGGGAAATAAGCCCTCTCATGGACGGGTTCCATATGATAACTTATAAGAGAAAGTGTTATTATGTCGGGGGAGTGGTGTAACAAAATATCGTAATATATATTTTTCAAGCCTGCCACGTCATCGCCATGCGCCCACGTCACGCCTGTCATCTCAATTTGTACGAGTCACGCGGCACTCCTTCACATGTTCTCATGGTCCAATGAAGTTCTCACCGGATTATGCCTCTAACGAATATAATTTAGAGATATTTGTAGTTAGACATACTCAATCAAATACATTTTTTTAATATAAATGTGATGAAATTTTTTTAAAAATCTTGACAGCTTACTCAATATTAATATTTTAAATATTCTTTTTGTGAGTTGGTGATTTTGTTCCTACCAATTAAAACGACATGAAATTCTTTGTAACGAAGAAAAATTTTCAGAGCTGAAAAATCATTATCGAACACGTATATTTATGTAAGCTGGCAAAATAAGAAAAGGTTGGGTATACCCAACAACTATTACACCTAGTTTTTATTTATGATTTTCATTTGAGTTCAGTTTACACATTTAAATTAATTAATACGTATATTTAAAAATATAGTTAAAATTTTTCTAGCATGACCATAGATTCGTTTCAAATAATACATAACAATCTCCGTGTTTATATATGTATAGGTCAAGCAATTGACATGATAATTCACAAATAAAAAGATTTTTAGTTAATTTAGATGTGTATATAAATGAGAATGTTATCAAAAAACACAACGTGAACTCTATAATAATCATATTGATTTTGTATTTAAATTTGGTCCAACACAAAGACTCAAATTAACTAATACTAATAGCATATTAAAATATTCATCAACTTTATGAAAAATTTATTATAGATCATCACTAAAAATGGTACGCTAATTTTTTTTAAATGAAACGCGGTATTGCCAGCAAATATGAAATGAATACTGACGAAAAATATATACCCTCATAGCTTAAAAGTTAAAAGTCTATGAAGTTAGATATGGATTAATGTAATATAATTAATTGAACTTCTATTTTTGGACAAAATCATGGAAAAAGATGTAACTTTTAAGGTTAGAGTGAGTGTACTATGTAGATGGATATCTATCACCAAACTATTTAATTGCTTCCCCAACCAACTATTTATTTTGGTACAATATTGTTTATATTCGTTCTAATTATTTCTTAAGATATAAACGAGCCGAGTTCTTGACTGGCCGCTCAAACTTAACTCGTTAAATATTAAGTTTGAACTCATTAAAATTGAGCTCAATCCGAATTCAAGTTTAAGATTGCATTCGTTTAATAAACGAACTAAGGTCGAACTTAATCTTTTAAGGCTTGACAGGCTCGCGAGTCGGCTCGTGTGTTTATTATTTAATTAGTTATATATTTATATTTAATATATTTTTAAAATTTTGATAAATATTTATAATAGGAGTAGACGAGCCGAATCGGCTCGAGCCAATCTCAAGTCGGTCCGTTTATTCTTTAATGAGTTATTTATTTTTAATAATGAATATTTGTATTGAAATTTAAGTTAACCAAATCGAGTCGAGCTCGAACTTGTCTATTTTATTTTACGAACTCAAGCTTACTAGCATAAACTCGTTTAACCTCGAGCCGAACATTTTTTTTACGAGTAGAATCTTATCAAAATAAGGCTCGATTCGACTCGTTTACACTGCTAAATCGATGTAATTATTGGTCACAACGTGGGTGGATATATATACCATAATTGGAACCTGCTACACTGTTGTGTAAAATCTTGTTGCACATGCAAAAGCAAAAGCAAATTAATGGATCTAACAAACATTATACTAATAATATATATGACAACGAAAGAAGCGAATAAATTAGACACGTACATAGTTGTCAGCTCGATCAATATGCTAGAACTTTATTAACTTAAAGTTCTAAGGTCATAAAAATTTGGAGAATTCTTTTTTTCAAATGTGATCTATTTACCTATAGAAAATTAAATTGTGAATATTACGGGTCTTAAAATGTCGTCATACATAGATAAAATGAGTATTTTTGACATTTTTGAAAAAAATATACATTTTGCGAAAATTTGGTAAGTTCATGATTAATTTTTAGGATAAATAAAATTTACAGTCCATTCTTAAAATATTGAATGGTTCAAATCTATCCGCATAGTATTGTATAATTGGGACGTACAGGAAAAATTATTAAAAAAAAGTACTTATAAATTGTTCAAGTTTTACAAAAGTGAACATGAGCTTAATATTTTATTGTAAAATATATAGTTTTATCTGTAAATGTAAATGGCTCTAAAACTTGAATGTATTTTTTCCCACTCAAGTTCACTTATATTTCTCTTCTCCAACCTCTGAGTTTAAATATATTTTTTCCAACTCAAGTTCACTTATATTTCTCTTCTCCAACCTCTGAGTTTAAATGTGTTTTTTCCAACTCAAGTTCACTTATATTTCTCTTCTCCAACCTCTAAGTTGGTTCAACTCCTACGTTTATCGTCGTGTTATCAGGCCATGGTCGCTTGTCATAATTTGTCGTATAAAAAGAAAACCGACAAGTTCAAAAAAAAATTATTTTCATAAATAGTTTTATTTTAAATAAAATTGTAAAATTTGCAAAAATATAGTAAGTTGGTTGTTGAAGTAAAAAAGTTTATGTGTATCGTAAGCATGAAAAAGAAATAAGTCTCACACGTACCTGAGTATAAGATACATGAGTTAAGTAAATCTCTCATGAAAAAAAAAATTGTTGTATATAAAGGGTTGGTACAAACCGAACTAACGTGGTTGATATTTTAGCGATGGAGTCTGATATGTACCAAAATACAAATACGTATACAATGAGATTGAGAGATTTGTACATCGAGAAATTGAGAATATATGAGAAAATTGACGGTGATCAAACTATTGAAACATAAGTATGATAATCGCAGTCACTGTCATGATACATTAATAATTAATGATAATCATCTTCTCTAATTACTATATAAACACCCTTAATCTCTCTTGTACTTGTCATAACAACAACTTGTACTCACCAATAGCTATGGCTTCTAATACAATCCTTCTTCTGTTTCTTGCTCTTCTTGTTTGCTCCATCGACGCCCGGAAGCTTGCCGGAGACCAAGAGGCCTCTTTTGGGGAGCAAAATACTGGCGGCGGAGGAGGTGGTGGTTTCGGAGGCGGTGGCGGGTCTGGCGGTGCCGGTTCGGGAGGCGGACTTGGAGGAGGCGGCGACGGCGGGTCAGGGTTTGTAGGCGGGCCCTTAGCTGGGTGCGGGGTCGGAGGAGTAGGGTCCGGTGATGATGATCTCGGTTGTGGTTCCGGCGGCCAAGGACTCGGAGGATTTCCCTGAACAACTCAACTTATTATTGCATGCATGCACAAATTTATGCTTCCACGTACCAATAAAGATGCATGCACAAATGTAGTGTTACTTTACTAAATTATCATTATGTGTACTCTTTTTTCTTTGAAATAAAAGGGTATGTATATGAGGACATCAGAGTAACCAACATATCGGAAATAAAAAAAGACGGGACAATCCTTCCACTAAAAATATGTCTGAACACGAAAACATAACTTTCGCAAGTGAATGTGTTTATCTGTTTTCTTAACGTTTAAAAAACTAACTGAACAACGTGGCAAAACACGCAACAACTGTCTATGTACGTTCTTCAACGAAGAGACTAAAAGAAACGTAAATCAACCAATCTGATTCCCCCTGCACCTAAGAGTCGTACCTTTCCCTCACCCAATGCGAAGCTAGTAGGATTCTCCAAGCCTCCACCCAATCTGGACTAAAAGATCTATTTTTACTCGTTATGTTTTGCGCACCGAGTGTGTTTAATGATCGTATCGTCGAACCAAATACTTTTAATACTAATGAAAGGTTTTTAAGAACGTGTGTGTTGTCATTTCGTTTTTCATCTTAATGAAAAATGTCAAACGTCACATTTGATTTTTTTAAAATAATTTAGCAGGTGATACTTTTGTACTCTCCATCTCTACCCTTTGTTGAAAAAATATATATTTAAATCAATATATATATATATATAACACATGTATTTATAAGAACAAAGTCAACTATGTAAGAGTCGAATAAACAGAATAAACTATTGACTTTCCACTCTATTGGACTCGATTATCCCTCTTAAGAGCCAAAGCCTTTACTAACTTACCTAAATAAATGCTTTACATTAACATTACTTTTCTCATTTGTTTTCTATAACTAAATACTTATATCTAAATTAATGAAACGCAGTATTGCCAGCAAATATGAACTGGATACTGATGAAAAATATATACCCTCATATCTAAAAAGTTTATGGAGTTAGATATGCATTAATGTAATAATTAATTAAACTTCTTTTCTTGGACAAAATCATAGAAGAAGATGTAACTTTTGAGGTTTGAGTTATGTTAGTGTACTATGTAGATGGATATCTATCACCAAACTATCTAATTGCTTCCCCAACCAACCAATTGGACTTGGTCAATATTAGTCAATGCTCCATAGAGATCTTGACTTTGAATTACCGATTACTTGTATTATGTTGTCTATCAATATCATTTGACTTTGTGATGTGTATGTACTGGTGTGCGTCGTAAAGGTGTCGTGGGTCAGGTTCGTGTGCTGTATATATTGTCCTCGCAATAATTTGTAGACAGATTTAACAAAGAATTCATGACAATTCTTTTTTTAGATTTTCGGTTCAGTTTGAGTATTCACCCTCTTCTTATTTCAACTGTGGGCGTGTTAGATATTCTTGTCGATTCATATATTTATCATATTTATTACTAGATTTATCACCATAATAATGTTATGCTGTATTCATTACTATATGTTTGGTATCAAAACTTGGTTACTCGCTAACACGAGTTCAAATCCCATGATATGCAAACATTTAATTCTTTTTTGTATACTTATTAAACAAGCTTGACTCTAATTCTAATTGGGCATGCATAAACCTCTTATCTCATAAAGTCTCGAATTTCTCTTCCAATCTCCTCTTTTGAAATGTGCACGTCCAAACCTGAAAATGGGTTTGTCCGTGAGGGCGCGTGTTAGAGTATATAAAACTATAATTGGTCGATCGTACTTGCATAAACTCGTTTGAATCCGAGCCAAATTCGAGTCTAACACTTTTTTCACAAATGTCCTGTCAAATGTAATTCGATCTGACTCGTCTATATCATTTCGTATAATTATCATTTAAATAATATATTTCAAAGAATGATAAATTTGCATGATCATTACACTGTTGTGTGAAACCTTTTTTTGTATATGCAAAAGCAAATTAATGGATCTAACAAACATTATACTAATAATATACATGACAACGAAAGGAAGGGAAAAAAAAGAAGCCAAGTAGTTGAGTCTTGACATTTTGAGTGTCAACTTGTGTATATATGTCATGTAATAAATTTGACACGTACATATACAGTTGTCAGCTCGATCAGTATATATGTTTGCTGAAACTGCATTTATAATTTGAAGGTTTCTCTCTAAAAAAAAATTATTTGAAGGTCATAAAAATTTAGAGATTTTTCTAAACAAATGTGATCCATCTGCTTAGGAAAAATAAGTTTACTAATAATTTCGGGTCTCGAAATATTGTATAATTGTAACATACAGGAGAAATTATAATAAAAACTTGTACGGTGTTCAAGTTTAACAAAGTGGACGACGTGAACTTAGTACTTTATTGTAAAATGTGTAGTTTTGTACAAAAATACACTAAAACAAAAAATAAATAGTTTTTTTTTCAACTAAAACTCGCCTACTTTTCTCTAACCTCTGAGTTGGTTTAACTACCTTGTTTATTAGGGGTGGACACTTTTTACCGGCCAAAACCGAAATCGAACTGGGATGCAAACCGAATCCAAACCGAAAATCCGAGAACCGTGGCTATCGGATCGGATTTGGGTCTGAAAATTAAGAACCGGATCAGTTTGGTTTAGTTTCAGTTCTAAGAGTGCAGAACCACTAATTAACCGGTTCAGAACTGAACTGATTTTGGGGGTTTTAATTAGTATTTTTTGTATTTCAATTTTATGTTTTAGTCTAAAAAGAGCTTAGTTGTGTATAATTTTCACCATAAATTGAACAATATATGAATATCACGTTAATTGAATCTAATTAGGCAAAACTATACAATTGTATCATAGAACCGGACCCTTAATTTCACTATTAATCATTCAATTGGGTCTTATTTGGTAGAACTGAAAACCGAACCGTAGAACCGCACCCAGAACCAGACCGATACTCACTTACTGGGTCCGGATTTGGGTCTCCAAAATGAAGAAACGATTGATTGGGTCTGGTCCGATTCCAGAACCGTGCGCAACCCAACTATTTATCGTCGGGTTATCAGGCCACATGCGTGTCATAATCGGTCGAATAAAAGGGAAACCGACAAGTTCAAGTTAGAAAAAAAATAATTTTAATTTCATATGTATTTTTGTCATTTTCATATAGAATTATAATTTTTGCAAAAAATGGGCAAGTTGGTTGTTGAAGTAAAAAGGTTCATGCATATGCAAGCGTTAAAGAAAAACAAGCCTTAAACGTGCACGTAAGTGAATCCCACATATGAAAAATATGAAATAAAATAGTTGTATAAAAAGGATTGGAACAAACCCGAGTAATAAGGTTTGACATTTTAATTGTGTAACTCGACTCAATAAATACAACACAGTTTTACATTTGGTAGTTAGTTTTTGGGATCGAGTAAAAGTTTAATGTTACCTTCTGAAAGAAAATTGGATGGCTCATATATATACTTTCTCTTGCAATTTTTCCTAACATATATAATCAATCTTCTAAACAAATAGTCTCTGATAATTACGGGCGTTTACTTATATAAACTATTAATTACACAAAGAAAAATGACCTTCTCAACCGTCCTCTCCTTCCTTAATCACTCACAGTCAGTCTTAATATATTGATAATTAATGATAATCAGCTTCTCTAATTACTATATAAACACCCTTAATCTCTCTTGCACTCCTCATAACAACAACTTGTACTCACCAATAGCTATGGCTTCTAATACAATCCTTCTTCTGTTTCTTGCTCTTCTTGTTTGCTCCATCCATGCTCGGAAGCTTGCCGGAGACCAAGAGACCTCATATTGGGAGCAAAATACCGGCGGCGGAGGAGGTGGTGGTTTCGGCGGCGGAGGCGGGTCCGGCGGTGGTTCCGGAGGTGGGTCAGGGTTTGGCGGCGGTTCCGGTTCGGGAGGCGGACATGGAGGAGGAGGTGGCGGCGGGTTTGGTGGCGGCGGCGGGTCCGGTGGTGGTTCCGGAGGTGGGTCAGGGTCTGGAGGCGGTTACGGTTCGGGAGGTGGTGGTGGTGGGTTTGGTGGCGGCGGCGGCGGCGGTTCCGGTGGAGGAGGTGGGTCAGGGTTTGGATTTGGAGGCGGGTCAGGAGGTGGCGGCGGGAGTGGAGGAGGCGGGGGAGGAGGGTTCGGAGGTGGCGGTGGAGGAGGTATAGGCGGTGGTTCCGGCGGAGGGTTCGGAGGAGGAGGCGGTTCCGGCGGTGGAATTCCTTGAAGAATATTGAACGTGCATGCATACAATAAATTTAGGGTTTCCGGAATAAATAATTAAGATGCACGTACTAAGTATACGTACGTAAACGTGTGTGTTAATTTACTAAATTATTTGTATGCACTTGTTTTGTGAACCGAGTGCGTTTTAGTTATCGAGCTGTCGGACAAAATATATATACTTTTTATAATGAAAGGTATATATATAAGAGCTTGTGTTGTTAATTGGATGGAAATGTGTCAAGCATTGCATTTTAATTTTGAAAATGATTTAAAATATAAGTTTACAAAAGACACCGTAAAATAATATATTTTCATAAAAGAGTGATGTTTACTGCGTTAATGATAGAAAAGTGCCATAAACAAAATATTATTTTGGCTCCAAAATATGCATATTTGCACAAAAACAACGAAATTCGGACAAAATTTTCTTCACATTCTCAGCATGACCAATGCGAGTTTCTTATATGAGTCTTTTCAACCGAATTGATGAATGGGGAGAACTTATTATTTAGGGCTCATTGACTTTACGGAAAGAGAGATCCCTTTTTAAAAAAAAGGAAGAACATAGGTTACACAATTGCACAAAAATATGGTCGCCCATACATAAGCCCTAGCCCCTAAGCATAGTGAGTTATTGAGATTTGGTTACAAATTGAAAGTTATCATATATTTTTTTAATATCTATAGCGAAAAAACTGTGATTCTAAATCAACAAGAAAATGATATAATTTATGTTTATAAAGTTATTGGTAAGAAAATTATCTTCAATGACTCATGTAGCGACTATTTTTCATAAAATTGGGCGATGGAGCCTACCGCCTTGGGCCGACTATAGTGTTATAATTTTATTAGTATATAAAAAAATTAAATAGGTGGGATATAAAAGCCTTGCTCCATAAAATCAATTTATAATACATAATAATTATATTTGGTAAATCTTCCGTTACGTTTTTCATGATTGCCCAAAAGTTAACTTCACTAATATGAATGTATGATGTAATATAAATATGCATTCCACTGCTTCAAATTAATTATATATAACAATGATTAAATGTAGTTTTTTTATTTTAAAGTGTTAGCTCGAACACATTAAATTCGACTTTATTTCCATTAAACTACTAATAACACCTTCGACCGGCTTTGTCGAGTGTCAAATTCAATGTTCCCAATCCTTAAACCAAAGACATTTATGTTTTAATGAAAATTTGATTATGCTTACTATGTGATCTTTTGCCTACTATATTTTCCGAAATCAGTCAGGAGTCTTGCTACTCTGGCCTCGTTTAAGTCAGGTTTGATCCTCTTCAAAATTGTGGGTTAAGGTTTGCTGTGTAACTCTCTGGTTTATTTGGCTGACGAGAAATGAGCTGGTCTTCAACAATATGGTTTTTTTTCATCTTGTTCAAGTTTCTTGTTCCTCAAATTATCTTAGATTTCTTTATTGCATTTTTCAATCCTCATTATCATTTTCTCAATCTCATTGTATTTGTATTTGTAATTGCTGAGAAAAAAAAATTTATACAAATTAAAATTGTATTAAAATTCAAATCACATGAGTTTCAAAATATAACAAAAACACAAAATTTACTCTTATTATCATTAAAAATATACTATAAAAATCCAAACAACACTAATTAAATTGTGCAGCAAATTTCAACCAAAATGATATTACATCAAATATATATGAAGACGATAGTAGAAATTTGCGAATCGATTAAAACAAAACTAAAGATCTAAAATCAAATAAATTTGAGAGATTTAGAGACACATATAATGAAATCAAATAATCAAAACAATAAAAAAACTTCAATAGCATAATACGATAAGGACTTAAAACACATGTACCTTGATGAAATTAAAACATCTAACCTCATAATTTCAGTAGCATATAATACAATAAGGACATGATTAAAATCAAACAATTTTTTATATAAAAAAGGTACGTTTAAAATCAATTTTTTAAAAAATATCAAAAATTAACAATTACATATATTTTTTTTATCAGCAAGACATATGAGAAGCAAAACATAATTTTTAATAAAAAATTAATGGAGATGGGTAATTTTCAATAATAATATTTTAATATCATTTATAGCTCCATGTGAACTCTGTTAAAATCATATTGATTTTATGTTTAAATTTGGTCCACACAAGGACTCAAATTAACTAATTAAAGTATATTAAAATCTTCATCAAATTCATGTAAAAATTATTGTAGACCATCTCTCGAAAATGGTATGTTTAAAGAGTTAATGAAACACATTATTGTCAGCGAATATGAAATTGGATATTGATGAAAAATATATACTCATAGCTTAAAAGTCTAATGGAGTTGGATATGCATTGCAATCTAATTAATTAAACTTTATATTTTTGGACAAAATCTATCACCAAACTCTTTATCTTTAATGTGCTTCCTCAACCAATTGGACTTGGTCAATTAGTCAACGCTTTAAAGATCTTGACTTTGAATTACCAATTACTTGTATTATGTTGTCTATCAATATCATTTGACTTTGTGAAGTGTACATGTACTGGTGTGTGAAAGGTGTTGCGGGTTAGGTTCGTGTGCTGTATATATCGTCATCGCATTAATTTATAGACATATTTAATAAGGGACATTTCACGAAATTTTTTTGTGAATTTTCGGTCTAGTCTGAGTATACAGCCTCTTCCTACTTCAACTGCAAGAGTGTGTTAGATATTTTTGTCGTTTCATATATCTGTTATATCCATTACTAATTTTATCACCATATTGATGTTATTATGATGTGTTCATTATTATATGTTTGGTATCAGAGCTTGGTTCATCGTTGACACGAGTTCGAATTTCAGAATACACAAAACATTTAATTCTCTCTTGTATATTTATCAAAAAAGTTTGGCTCTCATTCTAATTGTGTATGCATAAATCTTTTATCTCAGAAAGTCTCGAATTTCTCTTTTAAAAAGAGCCTCTAACTCTTAATGGGCTCCTCAATCTTCTCTTTCAAAATGTGCACGTCCAAACCTAAAAACGGGTCTGTCCGTGAGGGCGCGTGTTAGAATATAAAATTATAATTAGTCATTTGATCATTAGCTTAAGTTTTTAGTTGAGTTGTTTCTCTAATAGATCCGAACTCGAATTTATTTGCAAAAACTCGTTCGAGCCCAATCCAAATTCGAGTCAAACAGTTCTTTCATGAGTCGAGCCCTGCCAAATGTGTCTCGATCTGCACCCTAGATATGATTATCCTTCAAATAGTATATTTGAATGAATGATAAATTTGCATCATCATTATATTTGAATGAATATTGATCACAAGAACTCCATGAGAGAGATGAGCAAGCAAGAGGTGATAATGTGGGTGGATATATATATATATGGATCAAACAAACATTATACTAATAATATACATGACAACGAAAGGAAGGGGAAAAAAAGAAGCCAAGCAGTTGAGTCTTGACACTTTGAGTGTCAACTTGTGTATGTATGTCATGTAATAAATCAGACGCGCACATATATAGTTGTCAGCTCGATTAATATGCTAGAACTTTATTTTTAAAAAATTCAAATTTTATTTACCTACCGATAAAATTTAATTTATGAATATCACGGCTCTCAAAATATTGTAATGCATATAGAGAAAATTGTAAAAAAAAATGGCTATGAAATGTTCAACTGGATGTTATGAGAACTTATCATTTTATAACATAAATGTGCAATTTTGTTCGAAAATGACTTAAATTAAAAAATTTATATATTTTTATTTTTTTCTCCAACTCGAGTCCACCTACTTCTCTTTTACAACCCCTTTTCATCGTCGTGTTCCTGTGTTATCAAGTTACGGGCCAATGATATTCGGCTATCAAAGAAGAAAACCGACAAACTCATCATCAAGGTATAAATTCTTTTAAATGTTTTTATTCTATGGGTATTTCTGTTACTTTTGAAAAAATATTACACATTTTCGAACAATGTAGTAAATTCATTGCTATATTTTGGAACAAATAAAGTTTACCATTACTTTTTGAAAAAAATTGGATGGTTCATATATATACACTTTCTTTTGCAATTTTTCCTAACATATAATAATTAATCTAAATATTCTAAACACATAGTCTCTGATAATTACGGGCGTTTACTTATATAAACCATTAATTAGACAAAGAAAGATCACCTTCTCAACCGTCCTCTCCTTCCTTAATCACTCACAGTCACTGTCTTAATATATTGATAATTAATGATAATCAGCTTCTAATTACTATATAAACACCCTTAATCTCTCTTGTACTTCTCATAACAACAACTTGTACTCAGCAATAGCTATGGCTTCTAATACAATCCTTCTTCTGTTTCTTGCTCTTCTCGTTTGCTCCATCGACGCCCGGAAGCTTGCCGGAGACCAAGAGGCCTCTTTTGGGGAGCAAAATACTTACTCTAGGTCCCGCGGCGGAGGAGGAGGCGGTTTCGGCGGCGGAGGCGGGTCCGGCGGTGGTTCCGGAGGTGGGTCAGGGTTTGGCGGCGGTTCCGGTTCGGGAGGCGGACTTGGAAAAGGTGGTGGTGGTGGGTTTGGTGGCGGCGGCGGTTCTGGTGGAGGAGGTGGGTTTGGTGGCGGCGGCGGTTCTGGTGGAGGAGGTGGGTTTGGAGGCGGGTCGGGAGGTGGCGGTGGAGGAGGGTTCGGAGGCGGCGGTGGGGGAGGTCACGGGGGAGGGTTCGGAGGAGGAGGCGGGTCAGGAGGTGGCGGCGGGCTTGGAGGAGGCGGCGGAGGAGGGTTCGGAGGTGGCGGCGGAGGAGGTCACGGTGGTGGTTCCGGCGGAGGGTTCGGAGGAGGAGGTGGTTCCGGCGGAGGAATAGGAGGTGGAATTCCTTGAAGAACAGTGAACGTGCATGCATGCAATAAAATTAGGCTTCCCGAATAAATTAAGATGCACGTACTACGTACGTATACATGTGTGTTACTTTATAACTAAATTATGTGTACTTGTTTTGTGCAATGACTATGAGTGTGTTTTAATTATCGTGATGTCGGACCGAACATACTTTTATAATGAAAGGTATATGTAAGAACTATCGTGTTGTTACTTGATGATTCGTTTTTCATCTCAATAAGATTTGTAAGCATCGTATTTGGTTTCTGAAAATAACTTAGTTTAGTACGCAGTTCATAGTTTTATTGTTGTTTCACCAATTCACATTTTCTTAAATTGAACACCTTCAACATACGGACCTGACTCTCTGTCCATACAATAAAAGTGGGGATAGACTCTGAAATACTTCTCTGATTGGTTCTAAAAATATTTTCTTCACTTTCTCGCCATGATTAAGACGAGTTTTGTTTAAGTCTTTTCAACTGAACTAATAATAAGATCAACAGTTTTACGAGAAGAGAGATCTCCTTTTAAAAAGAAGGAAGAACATATGTTACACAATTGCACAAAGACGTGGACGTGGTCAGTCATAAGCACTAAGCATCGTGAGTTATTGGGTATTTGTTTATAAATTGAAACTTATCTTCTTTCTTTTTGGTTTCAATATCAGAAAATTGTGATTCTAAATTAACAAAGAATTGATGTAATATGTGTGCATGTAGTTATTGGTCCAAAATATATCTTAAGTGGCTCAAGTAATGACTACTTTATGGGAAAATATGATGTTTGAGCCCAATTCCCTGTTATTTGACTTCTCGGATTCTTATTCATCAAGTGATACCAAATCAACTAATGCTCCCAAGTTGATGCAATATACTCTACCAATTAACTGAAAACTTTATTATTGGCCGTCGCCTAAGATCTTAAAACAAGTCCATCACCATGAGGAGCAAATGAAGCTTAACTCTTTGACAAAATTAAATTACAAGCCTAATGAATCTTAATTCTAATGAAAATATAATTTAATATTTAAATATACGAATTTAAATAAATAAATAAAATTTTGAACTTATTTTTTGTGATTCGTTTTGTAAAAAAATATTTAGAACAAAATTTGAATATACAAATTTAAAACAAAATAAGTTTTCTGTATAAAAAGATGTTTAAAAATAAAATTTAGAAAAACATTATAAAAAATTAATACTAACATAAAATTTTGTTTGATCAACGAGAAATATTAGAAATGTAACTTTCAATAAAGATTAATGGAGATGAGTAAAATGCAATTTTTGAAAATTAAGAAAATGAGAAAATTGCATTTTTAATTGAGAAGGTCTTGCTGCAGAATACTTTAAACATAAGTTTTTGATATTTTTAGAGACCAATCAACTCGAACTAGCAGACATCATGCAGGGCCGCGACCTCCATCTCATACGGATGGAGGAACCCCGTAAACTCTTTGCATAACGCATTAGACCAAGTTCGTCGATCAACCTTGCGGTCAATGTGGGAATCACAAATCCTTACTAATCCAAGTCCTCCCAACTCTTTGTGCTTACCATGGTCAGCCCATCGACGCCAGAGAACTCCCGATTCCTCCCAGTATCAAGTCATCCAACATCGATTAGATACTGAAAAATCATACCCAACCCGATCAGATTTCAATCTCCAAAACTTCTCTGCCCAACCACCGGTGACCTTCTGGGCCCGTCTTCCCTTGTATATAATATCGAAATAATATCACGTCCCCAACTTTACCATCGCCAAATCACCGAGTCTCACGAAACTCTTCCCGCAAAATCGTAGTTCAATCAAATCACTCACACAACGTGAAAACCGATCAATCGAATTAACAAAATCGACATACAATATGAATCATGATGGGCTACAGAGTATCCTATCAGATCAAATTTCAACCACCACAGTTTCGTCGAAATCAAGGAATCCCCACCACCCACCGCGACCTCCTTCACCCACACACAATCGTAGAGTCACTAAGCTTGTCGCAATACACACATACTGATAGAAATAAAGAGAGATTTATTATTGATGTGTTTATTGTGATGGGAAAGATATCTATATTTATAAATGGATATGAAAACTCTAATACATGTGAGAAAAAGAAACATAAATATATGAAACCTTATACAATCTAACAGCCCCCTCAAATTCAATGCGGTGAAATAAGAATTGAGTTTGAAGCTACAAAGTATTGAGTTGTGGCGAGGGTTGCGGCTGTCGAGAATGTTGTTGAAGTGATGCGGTGAGGATGAAGGATACGCGTCGATGTTTGCATGATGTCTGATGCTTGATGTGGCATGTTTGCTGATGACGAGATAACAGATGCCCGATGATGCCAGATGCCTGATGGCTGATAGCGATGGCGAGATAGCAGATGCCCAGTGATGCCATATGAATGATGGCTGATGGCGAGATAGCATATGCCCAATGATGTCAGATGTCTGATGACTGATAGCGAGATAGCAAATATCCAATGATGTCAGATGCTTGATGGCTGATGGCGAGATAACAAATGCCTAATGATGTCAGATGCCTGATAGTTGATGACGAGATAGCAAATGCCCAATGATGCCATATGTCTGATGCCCGCTGGCTGATGGCTGAATTCAGTCGATGGTCTCCTCTCACGTGCGGTGTTCGGATTATGAGATTCCGATTTATGAGATTTCCTTATTACGGGATTCTTGATTAATGAGTTGATCAGATTGGTTCGTGAGAGGATAAGTTTACGATGCCGAGGTAGCTCCGATGAAGACGTGACCGTTGATGGGGCTTGGGTTGTTGTTCGAAGATGTGGGGTTTGGTGATGGGCTTGTGGAAAGATTTTGCTTGTTGATAGACAGAAGCTAAGGACAAGGCTTGTGTTTTTTTCTGGAAAATACAGTTGTAGTGGATTGGGAGTTTGAGCGGATATTGCGAAGTGGATAAGGACTTTTGGCAAAGGATTTGATGGCGTCATAAAATTGCATCCAAGGTATAGAAATGAGCAACACGATTTTTGAGGTTGTTTACGCGTTTGGAGAGTGATGATTGTGGTTATGGATGTCAGGTGAATGGTGATGATTGGTCGGGATTAAGAGGTTGATAGATTCGGTGATTTGGTATGAGAAGGAGATTTGTGATTGGTGCCTACTGATGGTGATTGATTCACGATTGTATTGATGATAGTGGATACGTGAATTGGTTACGTGATTGGGCGATGCAAAAGATTGATTGAAGAGGCTACAAGATCGAGATTTGACACCGTTTTGATTGGTTGATGACGAAGGAACGAGATTGCTCGAAGATTATTTGCGGAAACGGTAGGTTAGAGATTGATAGTACGATTGAATTGCCTCGCCCATCCGTTAAAATCACAAATTATCGACGAGTAGACAAAACTAAAAATTCTTAGAGATCTAACCAAAGATCGATGATAGCTAAAAGACATACATATGCGATTTAATTATATATAGATTATTGGCATATAAATGTAAAATTGTACGTAAAAACGGTTGGTTACACAAATAAATAGATTATTATTTGTATCGCAAAATCTTGATTTTTTTTGAATCATCATGATTTTCTTATTTGAAAGAGAAGATAAATTTATGAAATATATCATTTAGAATTAGACTTGTCATTTACACCTACATTATAATGATGTAAAAATACCAAATTAGCCTAATTGTTTTTTCATTATACCAAAACGACACCGTCCAGACACTCTCTTTGAAAAGCAAACCCTAAATGCTTGGACCATCTGGTTTCTCCATATCTCGTTGCTCAAGCTTGTTGGGAAATCTGTAGAAAAAGAAAAGGTACTGTTCCGATTCATCGATTCATCAGATTGAGCTCGCGTACGAGTTTTTTGGCTTCTATTTCGCGTCAGTGAATCTGTTTGGTTCGAGATTGTTGATCTTGTCTCTGTTTGTTTGTGAAAGCAGGGATCGAATCGATGATGCTAGGCGCTATCAGACGAAGAGTCGCCTCCGGTGGCTCCTCCGCTTCTGTAAGAGCTATAATTTTTCTCATTTCGTTGTGTTTATACCTCAAATGCTTGTGTCTGTGCGTGTATGTGGTGAAATTGGAATGTATTTGGGACTGCAATTATGTTACTGGACTTGATTTTGATGATGCAAGTTTTGGTTTGTTTCAGATTTTGGGGCTGTCAAAGACGATCCAGTCGGGTTCGTCTGTGGCTAGAGCTTCCTCGAGATTCTTGGTTGGCTCCAAGACAATGAGGTCAGTGACAACATTTGCTTGTTACAGACTTCAGTTTGAGTAATTTATGCTTATATTTGGATGGGAATGTAGACTGTCTCATATTCGAAGGCTTATTATGTTTTTCCACATTTTTTGCTTATTGAAAGTGCTTAGGGGAGTGTTATGACCCAATTAACATGTCCTATTTGTATACATAGTTTCATGTTTGCCTGTCACCACCTTGGTAGGTTGAGAATCAATAAGCTAATCTATTACCGTGAAGCCTAAAAGAATGTAGCAGCATATAGTTAAACTATAACCTCTATTTTGTTTGTGCTTCTATTCAACTTTTCTCATAGTTTTCTAATATACAGGGGTAGAGTGGGTAGCTATCCAGAGGGTACCTTGAAAAATTGGAGTAAAGCATTTTCTTCAGACAGTGGCACCATACACAACCATTCGCCTTACCCGAGTGATGTTGAGAACACTCATGAAATTGGAGAGCATCCCTCAGTGGCTGCTCTTGATGAAAATGGCATTGAGGATGCCAAGACTAAGATTAATGGGATTTTAGATCATTTCCTGTTGGATATTAATGAAATTGGCGATACCGAAAATGGTAGTCAAGCCCCTGAAGGTGAGGTGGAAGTAGTTCATGAGATTGACGTGGAAAAGTTAGAGAATGTGCTGTCTCTTTTACAGAGTAGTGTTGATGGGTCATTGGGGTCAAGCCTTGACGGCATGAGTCTGGATCTAGATGAAGAATTTGTAGTGAGGGTGTTTGAAACCCCTCTTATTGTAGGCGAGAACTTGATTGATTTTTATAAATGGGCTTCCAGCAAGGAGGAGTTCAAAGTTACTGCCCCTATTGTTCATGCTCTTGTTTCTGCTATCTGTGGTTGTCCGAGGGCAAGGGATGCCCATAATTTGTGGGATTTGATCAAGGAGATTGGTGCAAAGAACATAGAAGCGTTGAGTGCAGAGACACTCAATAAGATGATATCTATGTTTTCTCATTTGGGTAAAGGTAAGGTTGCCTTTGAGGTCTATAACAAGTTTGAGGAATTCGGGTGTGTGCACAATGCTGAAACATACTATTCCACCATTGAAGCACTTTGCAAGTGTTCCCTTTCTGATTTGGCATCATCTGTTTGTGAGAAAATGCTGAATGAAGAAATTGTTCCAGGCAGCGAGAAAGTTGGTAAGATCATATCTTGGTTATGCAAGGGGAAGAAAGTGAAAGATGCTCATTTGGTTTATATGTTGGCAAAGGAGCAGAACAAGTACCCTCCTCAGTCTTCAGTTAACTTTTTGATCGGATCCTTCTGCTATGAGGATGAAAATGTGAAGTCGGCTTTAGAGATTTTGGGAGATTTCTCAGCAGATACAAGGAAGTATGCTATCAAGCCATTTTCAACTGTTGCAAGTGGACTGTGCAGGATTAAAGATATGGCTGGCGCAAAGAAGTTGCTTCTTAAGATGATAGCTGAAGGGCCGCCTCCTGGAAATGCAGTTTTTAATGCTATCGTGTCCGGCTATTCCAAAGCCGGTGACATAGGCAAGGCAGAGGAGATCATGAGGATGATGAAAAGCAGAGGCTTGAGACCGGACGTGTATACATACACAGTCATAATAAGCGGCTATGCAAAAGGCGGCCAAATGGAGGATGCTCGGAGGATACTATCAGAAGCTAAAAGCAAGCATTCCAAGCTGAGCCCCGTGACTTACCATTCACTCATTCGTGGGTATTGCAAACTCGAGGATTTTACCAACGCCCTGAAGATGTTGAACGAGATGAAGAAATATGGCATCCAGCCTAACGCCGATGAGTACAGTAAACTAATCCAGACTCTGTGCCTCAAGGCTTTGGACTGGAAAACCGCGGAGAAGCTGTTGAAGGAAATGGAAGAGAAGGGGCTGTTTCTCGATGGCATCACTCGAGGTCTTATAAGGGCCGTTAAGGATCTGGAAGAGGAAGAAACCGCGACTAGAGAAGTTTCCGCGGAGTCTTAGAACCCTAGCACATTTTGCAGAGGTGTTAACATGGAGCTATTGAAGTTTGATATCTAAAACTCCTCTTTTTTACACAGGAAAAAGAAAAACTTTTGCAGTCAAGCTATGTCTTTGTTGTCAATGGAAAGATTATACAGGTTTTGGCATGTAATTGTTTAGGGAATTAAATCTGCAAGACCACTCGGTGATTGAGCAGTTTATTATTTTTCATTTTTAACCGTTGGCTTTAGCTTCAGTGATTGATTTCAATAAAACATGGTATAAGTCATAACCAGAGTTGAGGGAATGATTGTGATTTGGTGTATTCTGAAATAATTCATAAAACGAATTGAATTAGCTGAAACAGGGCCGTTCACAGTTTAGTTTTAAGAAAATAAAAATTAAAACCGAACTGATAGAATTTGATTTGATTTTCACATGTTTATTTTTGGTTCTATTTGTTATGAATTTCAAAAAAAAATTCATATTTTAGACCGTTTTGATGTATTATTCAACGTCCGTTTTCGGTTGAATTTCAATTGGACCGATTTTCATTAAGTTATCATATTTTGGACGTCAAATTAGTAAAGATCGGTGACTTAAAATGAGTCACGTTTCTAAATCGATCAATTTTTTTAATTCGGTTTAACTTTTGATCAGTTCTCATTTTATAAATTAAAATCAAACCGATAAATTTTGGTACGGTTTTGAATTGAATCAAATCAATCTTTTTCGGTTCTGTTCGATTCGGTTATTTTCTAACACCCCTGTAGAAATGCGATGTGCTTGTATAAAACGACACCGTTTTGGACTACTCTCTTGGATCTCCCGTCTCTCTCTGGCGTATAGAATATAGCAGCCAGTGGTCGCCGTTGACTTTTTTCTGCGACAGCCAATCACACATCGCCACCTCTCCTTCATACAAAAGCCAGAACGTGGTTCGAGTCACTTTCTCGCGTCGCCTCTTTTTCTCTCTCTCTCTCAGAAGCAAAACCCTATTACGCTTTTGGATCGTCTCGTTGCTCTATCAGGTAACAACACAGCTTCTTCTCTACCGATCCTGTTTGTTTCTCGGGAAAATCTGTAGAAATAGACTAGGCACTGCTCCGATTCATCACAGTGAGCTCGCGCTCACTTACGATTTGAATACGAGTGTTTTGGCTTCTGGTTCGCGTCGGTGAATTTGATTGGTTCGAGATTGTTGATCTTGTCTCTGTTTGGTGTGAAGGCAGGGATCGAATCGATGATGTTAGGTGCTATCAGAAGAAGAGTCGCCTCCGGTGGTGGCTCCTCTGCCTCTGTAAGAGCTATGGTTTTCGAATCTCGTTGTTTTTTTTTTCTATTTGTCTTGTGTGTGTGTGTGTTTGGTGAGATTTGGATGTGGCTGGGATTGGAGCTCTGTCATTGGAGCTGATTTTGATGGTGCCATTTCTGGTTTGTTTCAGGTTTTAGGGTTGTCAAAGAAGATTCGGTCTGGTTCATCTGCACCTAGAGCTTCTTCAGCTGCTGGGGAGGTAATGGTTAATTTATTGGTGTCCCTTTCTCAAAATTATTCTTGTATGATTTAGTTTTTGAGATCAGTAAAGGATTTTGTTATTGATGCCAGTCTTGTTTAATGTCGAATTTCACCATAGATGCTCCCTAAGGGCCTAAGCATTTATAGTTTGTATTTACCTTTTATACTTTCTGGCTGAACATTTTTTTTCTTCATATTTGTGTAGGCATTAGTTCATTCAAGAGGAGTTGGGCATGCCAGGAACTTTTCTCAGCTCATCTCGCCAGGTGAACTTTACATAGTTGTGTTTATATACATAGTTTGATAAATAAAATGGGAATAATACTGTCGTTTTTGTAGTTTTAGCCCTAGACAGCAAAGTTTTTGTTAACCCCCCAAGTGTAGCCAAAATGACTATTTTATTCAATATATTGGACATCTATTCTATATTTCTATTCATCAGACTTAGCTATTCCTGTTATCCCTTTGCTTGATTTCTGAAATAATCTTTTGCGTAACAGGAAGCTTGGTTGGTTCCAAGACACTGAGGTCAGTGACAACATTCTATGATATTGCTTGTTACAGACTTGATTTTACATAGTTTAGGCTTATATTTGAATGGAAATATAGAGGGCTTCAGCTGGAATATGACTGTGTACTTACCCTGTTACCCAAAATATATGTATTTCCATGCATTTTGCCTTGAACACAACCTATGGTTGTTGACCATGTATTTGTTTAAACATGGTGAGTTTCAGAACCCGGATCTGAACCATATTATGTTACCCCACACTTTGACCAGGTGAATGTGTCTTGGAGGGATCACCTTATCAGCATGCCCTATTTAAAACAGTTTTAAGGTGATCTATTACCACCTTGGTAATTTGAGAATGAAGAAGCTAATTTATTACAATGAAACCTAAAGGAAAAATCAATTTGGGAAGAGGGAAGAATATAGCAGATACTCAATTGAATTTTTATTTTGCTTGATGTTCACGTTTTAACTTTGCTCACAGTTTTCTAATGTGCAGGGGTATATGTGGTAACTATCAAGAGGTTGCCATGATGAATTGGACCAAGCCATTTTCTTCAGATGGTGGTATGATACATCACTTACTGATGCCCAGTACACAAACATCCATAATTTCATGTTTTGTTCTGATTGGTAAAGGATATATTTGCCCCACAATGAAATGATCTTTAAGCTCCTAACCTGATCATCTAGTCATTAATTACATTCATAACTCTTCTAAAATTGTAGCTTTTCGAAACATATTGTCTTGAACGTATTGATCTTGGTGGATTCTTAGCTTGCCCCTAGATTTAGGAAATAGGAGCACAATTTTGATTAGTTGTTTTTGGTGACGAAGGTACCGAATGTTACTTGGTGAAAGTACCGTAATTTCAAGTTTAGGAACTGGGGGAGCAAACTTATCCTGTTGTTGTTTTCCCCATACCAAGGCACTAAAAGTATTGCGCTGCCTGCTAGATTTTTCGGTGGTGATTCATAATAGGCCTATTTAGTTGTAGAGATAATGTTTATAAACAATACGGTTAATACACAATGTGTTAGTCAGCTATTCTTTCTGTATATCGTCTTTTATTGTTATTATATTAGTTAACTTTTTAGTTCTTACTGATGCAGGGGACTCGGTTGATGCTGTTGTTCCATTTATGGGTGAATCTATTACTGATGGCACTTTGGCTAAGTTCTTGAAGAGTATGTTTTCATAGTTTTGTTTGAAAGTTCTGTTATCATGTACTGTCTTATCATACTCAGAGCTTAATTGTTGTGCTTCTTATTTTGTGAGTGCAGATCCTGGTGACAGGGTAGAAGCTGATGAGGCAATTGCTCAGATTGAAACAGATAAGGTGTGATTCAGATGCACTATGCCACTACCTAAATGTCTAGTTGAAAATTTCACTACCTAGCATCATGCTTACCTCACACAAGTAAAATAAAGAAAAGCCATATACAGTATCATCATCATCAATTCATGTACAACACTTTGTTTTGTTTTTCATCAGGTGACAATTGACGTTCCAAGTCCTGAATCAGGTGTTATTGAGAAGGTGATACACTAAGTGGTTTTGATTTTCTTTTTAATTTTATTATTCATCGGGCTTCTCCTGTTTTCTTTAAAATTTTAGCATTCTGATTGCCGTTTCTATTTATTGGTAGTTTACTGCCAAAGAAGGAGACACTGTTGAGCCAGGTTTTAAGATTGCTGTCATTTCAAAGTCTGGTCAAGGTGTGACTCATGTTGCTCCGTCTGATGAGACACCAGCAGAGAAAGCCGCCACTCAGCTGCCTCCTGAAGAGAAACCAAAGCCTAAAGTTGAATCTGTTCCAGTTGTGGAGAAGCCTAAACCTAAAGCACCATCTCAACCACCCCCTAGGCACACTGCTTCAGAACCCCAGCTTCCTCCGAAGGAAAGGGAGAGACGCGTAAGTCTTGTGTTTGTTTTTATCGATAGTAAACAAATATGGTCCATAAATTTTCTTTAGTTACAGTTGATGGATAAGTTAGTCGATATATAATAGTTGGTGCTCATGTTAAATTGTTTTTGAACATTTACTGTTCAGGTTCCTATGACAAGGCTACGCAAACGGGTTGCCACGCGTTTGAAAGATTCTCAAAACACATTTGCGCTGTTGTCAACGTTCAATGAAGTTGATATGTAAGTTCAATGCTCTATGGTTTGGTCTTTTTGCTAAGAGAGCCAAGGCTACTGATCTTTCTGTTTTATGGAGCAATATGGTCTTCAAGTCAATGTCCAATTTCCTTGAATTCACTTTCTACACATTGTGTTTGCTAGCATTATATTTGTACTCTTGCAAATACCTTTTCAGATTAAATATTTTCCTTGACTGATTTGCTGCTTGTTGTAGGACCAACTTGATGAAGCTCCGTTCTGATTACAAGGATGCTTTTGTTGAAAAGCATGGAGTCAAGTTGGGATTCATGTCTGGATTTGTGAAAGTAAGCAATTATTTCTTGTTGATTTACTTACCTTAAATGCAAGTAAATGTGTATACGATGGCACTAGTGTGCCCATGAATGCCATACGTGTGATTTACTCTATTCTGTCATATCTCAGGCTACTGTCAGTGCACTCCAGCACCAACCAATCGTTAATGCTGTTATTGATGGAGATGACATCATATATAGAGATTATATAGATATCAGCATTGCCGTTGGTACACCAAAGGTTAGCTATTATTCCATTGATATAGATACTGTGTAGTGCTGATAGTAGCTGGCATCAACTCTTATCTTATTATTCTGTGTAGGGTCTTGTTGTTCCAGTTCTCCGCAATGCTGAGAAGATGAACTTTGCTGAAATAGAGAAAGAGATCAATAACCTCGCAAAGAAGGCAACTGCCGGATCCATATCCATCGATGAGATGGCTGGAGGCTCATTCACCATATCAAATGGTGGTGTCTACGGAAGCCTTTTGAGCACTCCCATCATCAACCCTCCTCAGGTTAGTCATGAAATCAATGCAAGAATTCATCAAAATAACAAATTTTGTTATTTTGTTTTAGTAATCAGTTTATATACCGAATCCCAGTGTTCTAAAAATCCCCGCCATGTCCGGTTAATCCTCTATAATTCTTTATTAGTCCTTTAATCCGATTTATTTTCTGATTAGTCTCCATAACCTCTTTGCCCGATTAGCGCCTAGCGTTTTTTTATAGCACCGCTGAATCCTAAACGAATTGTTTTGTGCAGTCTGCAATATTGGGTATGCACTCGATAGTGAACCGTCCGATGGTTGTGGGAGGGGATATTGTGGCGAGGCCGATGATGTACATTGCCCTAACGTACGACCACAGGCTGATAGATGGAAGAGAGGCGGTTTACTTCCTGCGTCGTATCAAGGATGTCGTAGAGGACCCTCGTCGGCTTCTCCTCGATATATAAGACATTGCAAACGGCTAACGTCATGATTTCCTGGTATATCTGGAACGGGATATACCTGACGAACAATAAGCGAACATCTCGATTGACATTGAAATTTTTTGTAGGGTTTTCATTCGCTGTCTTAAACGCATGATCAATCCATAGTGTATATGGTATGGCAAATACTGTTTCCTTGTTGTTTATGATATACAAAGAACACCAATTTGGTTATTCCGCAAGTTACTTTCGCGGTTGATGTAAATAAGCGCACAAAGTGACATTTATGCTGATTTACTGATAAGTTAGTTAAGAAATTTATGTAGAAATTCATTGACGCTAGTAACTACGAAAGCCCTTAGAGAGAGGTGCAGAGCAATACCAAGAAGATTAAATTTAGGAAAAATGAATGTTTCTCCTAACTAGAGTTAAAAAAAAAAGTTGATTCTCATTTTATTATCATAATAATTCTGTTTTTTGTATCCCAACTCTCATTCCGTTAAAGTCGAGTAAAATAACAATTTGCTTTTAGATTTTCATTAAATTTTTACCGGGCAATTGGATTATCTTCGGTGATGCATTTCGGCGAGACTTCCTACTTCAGTCTATACTCTCTCTTTTCAATAGTTGTTGGTTTGAGATTTCGATTTGTTTTTGGGTTGAATATCTTTTTTTTTGGTTTTGTGATTTTGGTTTGTTTGTATTTGATTTGTTTCTTATTATTTTGAGAAACAACAACAATCATCGAAGGGGAGTACTGTTTAAGAGATAGAGTACGGTCGGAGTAAGGAAAACTGCCCGAAGGCAACCCACTTGCCTTAATGATATTTTTTTGAATAATACATCACTATATCTAACTACCGCTGATACTTGATTTTAATAATATATAAACTTTTAAATTTAATACAAATTTGGAAGTAAAAATATCATCTTACATAATTTTAATAATATGATTTAGCGACACTAACGGAATAAAAAAAATAGGTAGGACACATTGAAAATTCTCTAACCCACAATAAACATGCTTAATAATCAAACTTATTTTAAAATTCTCTTACATGATATATTAAAAAAACAAAAATAATAATAATTTAACTCAAATGCATAGAAAATCATTGGAACAATTCTTTTAAAAATACCCCCTTTTACTAACATTCAAGCAAATCACTCCCAACACATTATCTCTAGTGTTGCACTTTCTCATCCAAAACTTTTAAAGCTCCCTTACCACATTCATATATAAATATAGCTATGTTGAAGAAAGCTTAAGCCAAGTGAAACAAACAATACAGTCTATGCACTGGTTTAAACTTAAAACAAATATTATCTCCAATCCTGCAACCTTGTTAACAATCAAGTGCATTGCAAAAACTAGTTCAAATAGAAGCCAAACTTTATATATATATACATATACATGTCGAAACCATAAGCCAATGTCTAAAGCTCTGAGAAGATTGATTGAGATCTATACAGCTTCTGCAAACCCGACTCTTAAGTTCCCATAGTCAAATACTGTATGGTGCTGTCCCATGAAAACGTCGCCCAGTATCCTGTAAGCAACGCCGTGTTAATATTATGGTCATTCCAATGTAATTTTCCATATAATGAACTTATCATTGGAGCTCATTAAATAAAAATACCAGAGAGGCCCGCGAGGAGGCGGCACATCCAGGGCCATGAATCCGCTAATGCATTGTGCTGCATCGCCCTCTCCTATCTTGAGGATATACTGTTACCATCATCCCAAAGAAAAGAGTCATTGAGGATTTTGCACTTCTCGTGCCACAATCTAATTAAATTTGTGATGCCATAATGTATTTAGAAATAGAATAGTACAGCCCACCAATGTAAACACTTGTCACCTAATATCATTTATTTACCAGGTGTTATTTGCCAAAAAAATTAATAAGACTCAATTGCCAATTTTAGAGCAACCTAACTGCTATGTACACGGATAAAGTAATGTTAAATTTGAATCCTAGGTCTGAAATCTCAAAAACACACACAATCCTTGTTCTCTGCTGCATAAGAAGTTTTGAAGTATGTATTATCAAAGATAGATACCAAACTTATAATATTTGTTTTATCAACCGAACATTATCCACCTATGTATTAACTCATGCAGCATATGGAGTCACCAATGATCTTCAAAAATCAGTGACTATTTAAGATGCATTCAGAATTAAACATAGAGGAACAAAGAGCCAGTCAACTTGAAAACACTTGTACCTGCTCGGGGGAGAGGTCGAATACTTTTCCACCAATCGTGAAAGAAACATCAGGCATGGAAGACATACTACCACAATCAACTGATGACTCTCCCATTGGGCTTGGAAGCCGATCACAGAGCTAGAGTAGCAAGTGAAAGTATGAGATAGCAGAAAAAAAAACAAGTTAAAAGGAACAAACTTCTGATACAAATGAGGTTATGTCACCTCATTGACATAGTCGATTATGCGATCCTGAGTTTGGTTCTGCCTAATTTGGTTTTGAATCCATACAACTGCCATTTCACAAGAAGAGCACATTGCATCACGGAGACCACCAGATGCCTTCATGTTGTTCCTATCCACTACACTCTCTATGCCCATACTGGTGATACATGAACAGAACCACATGAAGTATATAAGAGAACATGAAGAAATTTTGACATCACTTGGTTGGGTACGAGTAGAAAATCTGGAAACATGAGCAGTAACAGGAAATAGGTTGGAGCTAACCTTATATCCCGAGTCCCATCAAAGGTACACAAGCCTATCTGTGAACATATTTTCTTTGGTTCTTCCTGGCAAAAAATAGAGGAACAGTAATATAAGGATATGGGGTTATTCCTAATAATCATGTGGCCGTCGCTGCCAAAAATAGCAACAGTATTACCACGTACCTTATCTAACAGCATCTTAATTATGGTTTCCCCGTATTGTGAAACTACAGTTTTACATTCTTGACTAACAATTCCAGTGGCACCAATAGCATGATTAACTTCTGTAATAATAGTCTGCACAAAAATATAGAAGAACTCCATTTAGACGCAGGGAACACAGGTTAGCTCTTCAGGCATAATTTAAGACCAAAGACAATGAATTTTACATCAATCACAACTACACCGAGAGAAGCTAGGACAATGACCCAAGTAGCAGAAAAAACATCAAAACAATAAGATTTGATAATAGTATAACTACGCTCCTTCAAACACTAAAGTATCCATGCTGCTGTGAAGAAAAGTAAACTAAATCGGCATAATGGGAAAATGTCCTCTCATTAACTATGCAAACAAGACGGGAAAACAAAACTTACATCATAAAGAAAAAAAAATATGTGTCCTTGTTTATCCTGTTTTAAAATGTGAATGATGGACACAGATATACTTGTGATATGACCAAGAGTTTTCCAACTTTTTTTTCTTTTTTGGAGCATAACAGTTTAAAGATAAATATGATAGCATTAAAATTGAAGAAGTATAATGTATAATGTAGATAACACGGTATGATTTAGATTAAGCTATGTTGGACAACCAGTGACCCAAGCCAAATTGTACACAAGAGTTTATTTCTTCTTGTATGCATGTTTACTGCACCAATTATCCTCCAATGTAACCTTAATACCTCACAGATAAGAATAAAAAGTAATGGAATTTTACATAAGAAAAACATTTATGCATACCGTTGGACCGGCCAACAAAGATGTACCAGAATCAGCAATAACTGAGCAGCCATCAGCACAAAACCCTGAAATAAGTATGCTCAAGTCAAAATGGAATCTAACCAAAGTGTACAATAATATCACTCCATGCCTTCAAAAACTAAAAGAATCAATAATTCACTTACCAGTTGTTTTACCGTCGATCAATACATCTCCCATATCAAACTGCCAATAGCCCTTCTCTGTCACAGGGACATATGTATGCTCACCCTTAAAATGCTCAGGATTCATTCCACCAAAAACAATCTCACCTCCTTCTTCTTCATCAGCATTTCGGTTGAACCAAAATGAGAACATTGGTTCTTTAAGAAGTCCTTGATTGATCATGTTATACCTGGGAAATTTAGAAGTTAAGAACTCTCGCAATAACACACGACTTTCATCGAATACGGCTTTCCACAGCATGTATATGACACTAATTTCTATTTAAGATATTAATAATCATAGCAACAAGTAATAGCAGTAAAGAATAGTAATATACCAAACAGGCACAGCATTTCCTACTGAAATTTCTTGAAAACCAAGTCCAAGTATGCCATCAAACTTCGCTGCCACAAACGTGATGCCGGGTTCACTTGTCGCTTCAATAAATTCCTGAAAGACCAGATATGAGAAAACAAACTGTAACAAGCATTCTACAGTGTATGTGGCCAACGAGACCTTGAAGCTACCTGATCCTTGACCACAAGTTCACCAACTTCTACATGGTCTTCACTAAAGAATCCAGAAATGGATCCAGTTCCATAATGGATGTCTGCTGACTTCCCTGTAATAAATATAACCAGGTAACCTTATAAACTAGTTGTTACTAACAGGAAAATATACTCTTAAACTACGCGTTAACATGCTAAGAAACCTTTGAGAAGAAACAAATGTTCCTAATAACCTCCACAGTGGGCACTAAATATACATAGATTCAAACTAAAAAGCATATAATACTAAAAAATTGTTTTTTTAGTATTATTTTTTAAATGAACTAACAAGGTAAGGGTTCATCAATTGCTAAATTGGACAAGAAAGTAACTGCAAACCATTCTTTTTGTATGAACTTGAGCGGCTTGACTTGTACTTGGAATGGAAATAGCAAGCTATCTGCAACCAGATGCAACATCGTTACATTTTCTCCTACCGGTAATACAACATATGATGTTTTTGGTGCAAGTCTTTTTTGAAGAATCCAATAATGATCTAAAGCAAAGACATTTACCGAGAAATAACACTTTGACGAGGGCACCCACAGGTTAGAACTCCCAGTGTCAAAAATAACAGTGAAGTTCTGAGGGGGAGTACCAATTCCAATCTCCCCAAAATACTGAGCATCCATGTAGTTCTTCAGCTCTATAATATCAGTATCTCCCGAATCTCCTAATCTTCCCCCTAGATAGTATTTCCGGGTAGAAACACTCAAGGACTCCCCTCTCAACTCAAGACGAGAAGCAATCCGATTCTTGAGATCAAACTTCCTCTTCTTCAATCCAATCCTAAGCAAACCATCATTGGATGCGGACAAGACCGAGGGAAGCAAAATAAAGCAGAGGAACACTAAAAACGTAACACATTTGAGTTTGGTTCCCATGCTGATCACTGCACATTGACATCAAACAATTATCATACAAGGAAAAACCACAATCAATCCCAAAAAAGAAAGTAACATCATATCTCCAAGTAAATGTGAAATCTAGAACCACAGCCAGCTCAATTCTTCTAGTGCATTAAAATCTGAATCACAGAAGGCAAAATTCAAAAGAAAATACTCTCTTCTATTTTTCCATCTACAAATGGATCATCTGCATCAATTACAAGCGTGTTTCTATACATAAGACGTACATTCAGCAAAGACAATTCATCCTAATCAAAATTTCAATTCACCTCTAAGAACCCTACGGTCAGATCATCGCCATAAAACACTCAACTCAGTGGAAAACTCACATCTATGTAGTATCAAACAGTGAAACAAACTCAAGATAGTCAACAATTTCGCAATCCGAAAATTTCTCAACAACCAAACAGAAACTGACAGAAAAGTAACGAATCTGTTCATAACATCAAAGCTCAACCAGCTGAAGATCATCATCCAAAAATCAAACTGAGAATGAAGGTACACTACAGTCACTGTGATTTACAGAGAAAAGACGAACCTGCATCAATTACAAGCATGTTTCTATACACACGACGTAGATTCAACAAACAAACAAAAAATCATCCAAATCAAAATCTCAATTCACCTCCAAACAACCTAAGGTCAGATCATCGCCATAAAACACTCAACTCAGAAAAGCTCACATCTACTTAGCATCAAACAGTGAAACACACTCAAGATAGTCAACAATTTGGCAAACCGAACCAGATGAAGATCATCATCCGAAAATCAAACTGAGAATCAAGGCACAGTCACGGAGACTTACAGAGAAAACACGAACCTGCATCAATTACAATCATATTTCTATACACAACGCGCAGATTCAACAAAAACAAAACATCCAAATCAAAATCTCAATTCACCTCCAAACAACCTAACCTAAGGTCAGATCATCGCCATAAAACACTAAGCTCAGCGGAAAGCTCAAACAGTGAAACGCACTCACGATAGCCAACGATTTCGCAATCTGAAATTTTCTCAACAACCAAACAGAAACTAACAAAAAAAGCAACAAATCTGTTCATAACATCGAAGCTCAACCAGACGGAGATCATGATCCGTAAATCAAACTGAGAATCAAGGTACAGTGAAGGAGATATAGAGAGAAAAGACGAACCTGACGGAGAATCGAGATCGGAGAGGTCACAGTATCTGGTAATTTTGAGAGAAGCGAAGCGAAGCACAGAGCAGAGATATAGGCCAAGCACCGTATGCTTCCTCACCGGACACAGCGGATCTTTCCAGTACGAGTGAAACGGATCGGGCCCACCATCCAATGAGAGGTCGACGCGTGTCCGTTACGGAGATTTTTAGGCTATATTATTCTTTTCTTATTAGGGAAGGAAAAGGATAAGGAGGAAATTAGAGTTCATGTCAGTTTGGAACTCGTTGATTATATTATATCTATTTAATAGAATTTTAAATAATAAATACCATTAATTTCTTGCTCAAATTGATATTCTAATCCTAATCTTTATAATTATATTTTGTTTGGTCAGATTTGTTAGTTGTCTTAGTCTTGTGGTTGTGGGTTTGAGCCCCATACTTAGTGATTTTGCATTTTTCTCGAAACCCAATCTTTTTAAAGCTCACCAAACAACATCGCGCTGAACGGCGGCCAAGAGATCAGAAGGTACGAAAGAGTCACAAAGAGCAAACTTGACTAACGTATTTGTTGCCATGTTGCTAATTCTAGGAACATAAACTATAATAACATAAGGGAGACGATTCAAGATAACATTACAATCATGAATCAGGACTCCTGACTGGTTAGACCTGCGGATTCCTGACTGGATGGCTTGCACCACTGGCTTGCAAGATGTATGAAAACTCTTCCACACCATGTCATTCCTCGTCATCCAGACAGCCCAGAGAGAGATAAAAGAAACCTCAGAATCATTCGGGTCAGAGACCCACGTTGTCAATCCGAGAAGGTTGGAGACTGACCCATTCGAAATTTAATACCAGCAAGGGAGGACAACAAGACATGGTCAACCGATTCCTAATCCTGATTAGAATTGCATAAAGGACATAACTCATTTGTCTGAACTCCATTCCGGGCCAAGTTTGAGTATGTTGGGAGGTAATTAGATAGAGCTCGCCAAAAGAACGTCTTAATCTTGGGAGGCACATCAACCTTCTACACATCCTTTCACATGTTCGCAGCGGCCCCGTTTTGGAGCAAAAATCTATAAACGCTCTTGACCGAATAACTTTCGAAATTATCAAAACACCAGTACCAGCTGTCCTCAAAGGATAAGGCTCCTGGGAGAAGTGAGAATATTATCGATCATGTTAGAGAGTAAAAAATAGAGGTCACCTTCTGCACGTCCCACCCTCGACAGTCTGGTCGGAATAGAGAGCTCACTTAAGAATCACCAACAGGGTAGTAAGTATTCCGACCATATAGTTCTGCCCCGGGATCCAAGGGCTGCCAGTTATAGAGATATTACATGGGCCTATACAAATTCGAGCTCCGGAGATAATCAGGCTCCTAGCCTCCCATAACGATCTCCAAACATAACTCGGAGACCGACCCAAAGGGGTCAGGAAAGAAGACCAAGGGAAATATTTAGCCTTGAGAACTCGACCTCATAATGAGTCGGGATCGGTTAGAAGCCTCCAAGCCTGTTTTCATAACAAAGCAATATTAAACTCCCTCATATTGAGGAAGCTCATGTCTCCCGAGTCCTTGTGTTTACAAAGCTCAGACCATTTCGCCATAAATTTCTCGAATTACCTGAACTTCCTCGCCACCAAAATTTGTTAAGACATTTCCCTATCTCATCATAAAGCCCTTGCGGCAGGAGAAAAATTTGCATAGCATAAGCCGGAAGCGATTGAAGAATCGATTTGATCATCACTTCCCGACCCGCCGTGGATAGGAATTTTGAACTCCAAGAAGAAATTCGACGAATAATCTTGTTCATGATAAACGCGAGAGCTCGAGTCTTATTCTTACCAATCATGTTCGGGAGTCCCAAATCAATTGAAGACTCTGATTCCTCTCTAAACCGAAACATATTCTGCAAACTGAATTTCCTTTCCGGCATAACGTTCAGAGAAAAATAGCAACTGGACTTCGACTGGTTAATAACCTGGCCAGATAGAATAATTCACAGCATATAGTTGTATTCGAACCTCCGAGTATTTAAATGATATTCCTAGAATGCAATGAATATCATTTAAATATTTATTAAATAATGATGATATTTTTTAATCCAATTACACAATCTTCCTATATATGTATATATAATAAGAGGTCCAAAATTGGACGATTCATACACAAAAAACAAATACAATTAATTTTGACGATATCTGTAACAAATTAATTAATTAATTAATTAATTAAAGAATACAAAATCTAGAACACATAGGCTTTTCAAAAAATCGTTGGCATCATCACTATGCTATGCGTAATTGCAGAGGCCAAGAACACAAAACGCGCCGTTTTGGCAGCCACTATTGCACCCACCACAATGGTTCCTATTAAAAGACGGATTTACACATTTGCCACTGCAGCAAATTTGACTATACTTGCACTTGCGACCACATTTGCCACAATTCACTCGATCCCTCGACAAGTTCACACACTTGTTCTTGCAGCAACTCCGACCGGGACTCCCCTTCGCAAGGCACATCCTAGGTTGTCTCCTACACGTCGATCTCCGGCCACGTTTCCTCTGTAAGAGCGCCCGCCCTACCCCGAAAGGCCCCTCCTCACCCATTTCATAATCTTCCTCGGTATCATAATCATCGTGCATTGCCACATTTTCTTGCAATAGTGCTAGAAAGACGAGCATCGTGGCCAATAATACTATCGCGGGCTTTATGAACACGGAGAAAAGAGAAATAATCGGATATTTACGTATCTGCTGTTTTCTAATCTGAAAATTTTTGAATTGAAAGAGAAGAAGATTTAGATGGTGTTGAATAAATTTCAATGAAATGGGTATTTATAGGACAAATAGAGAGAGTTAGGCATGAAAAGTGAAATTGAGTGTACTTTGGTTGCTAGCTATGGTTAGTGGAGAGGTCAACCCAAGGATATGATATTAATTAAATTAATTAATTGGGTTTGGAACATTCATGTTACAATTTGGGATTAAAAAAATTGTAATTAACTATGATATTCATATAGTAGTATATGAATTTCGGGTTATAGTGCACGTGGAGTTGAATATTTAATTAACACACTGTTTCTATTTTCTCAATATTTGACTTATTATTAGTTTGGTGCATTGACATTTCTGTTTCTTGTATTCGGACAACGCTTTGTTTGGTTTATAGAAAATCAAACATTTGACTGAATGAAACTAACGAATGGGAAAGCAATCCAAGGAAGAATAAGAATATTGGTCGTCGCCAACTTAATTATTTGGCGGTTAAATTAGCTAACTTGTGATTGTGCTTTGTGCATGATAAACCGAATGATCACCTGCTCTTGTTTGGTGAAATTCTATTATTATTTTGTTTATAATTTGTTATAATCTACCACTCAGGTGAATATATTCAAATATTCACTTATTATCTTAAACTTTCAAATTAATCGAGTTTTACTGTGATGTCAAAATAGATGGGCACGGTTTAAAATCGGTCTGGACTAGTTAGAATTGAACCAGATCCGGTCCCGCTTTTCTGATTATTGAAATCATATATAGAATTGCTATGCGAGAAAATGGTTTAGTATTGACCGTGATTCTCTACTTTAGTTTCCAACTTTTTATCTGATTAAAATCGAGTTTTTCTTTAGAATCAAGAAAATATTATTAACCAAAAACAATAGTATAGAACTCAAGCAATCTTATGGGAACAAGCCTCCCGTCAAAGTCTAAATCAAAAGAAAAAAAATAATTTAGGCAACCCAATGGACCGCTTTGTTCCTTAAACGACGAACATAACAAATTTATTGTTTGGATTATCGCGATGAATCAAAAGCAATCAAAACATTGCCACTAATAACTAAAACAACGCCCTGACAATGGAACTACGGGCTTCGTACTTAAATTGTAAGCCATTGCCCAATATAAGGGTTGCATATATACTTGTGTGTTGATTGTGTAAAAATAAAAAATGCATACACCATGTACGTAGGCATTCATAAAAATAAGGGTTGCGCACGTATGATGTCTGAAGCCCTTAATTCATGATTCTAATAAGTTTTATAAATCTTCATTTTTCTTCTTCTCTTCTCTCTCAGTCTTTCATCACACAACCACTATCTAGCTCCCGTAGAAGCTCATCATCGTCACTACTCTATATTTTGATACTAAATATATCGTGTAAATATAGCATATGACCAAATAGTATTGGAAATGACATTGGGTTAGAGTTAATACGAAATTAATGTATAGGACAGTCAAATATAGCATGCAGATGGAGATGATCAAAGGGTTGTGGACATTTGGTACCTAGCGGCGCACATCGTCTGCGACCCTTGTGTCAAAATTCTCGTAATGATTGTGAGGCGGCCTAATTTTGATTCTCCGTCGTTGTGAAGAGCATTGCCTAGTCAGATGTCTCAATTGACCATACCCTCCACAAGCCCGTCTAGCTCAGTTCTTAACCTTGAGGTCGCGGGTTCGAGCCCCGCGGTGGGCGATTTGTTATTATTAAATAATTATGATAATATTTACATTTTTTCGGACCCAAGTCCCAACTGCACATTTTCCCATTGTCCTAACAGGAGGCTCAAAGATATAGAACTATAATACACAAACAAAAAATAATTAATTTTGATGATGTTTGCAACAAATTAATTAATTAAATAATACAAAATCTAACAAATGGCTTTTCAAAAAATTGTTGGCGTCCCTGTAGTGTGCTATGCCTATGCGTAATTGCAGAGGCCAAGAACACAAACGGCGCCGTTTTGGCAGCCACTATTGCACCCACCACAATGATTCTTGTTGAAAGATGGATTTACACATTTGCCACTACAGCAAATTTGAGTGTACTTGCACTTTCGACCACATTTGCCACAATTCATTCGATCTCTCGACAAGTTCACACACTTGTTCTTGCAACAACTCCGACCGGGACTCCCCTTCGCAAGACACATCCTAGGTTGCCTCCTACACGTCGATCTCCGGCCACGTTTTCTCTGTAAGAGCGCCCGCCCTACCCCGAAAGGCCCCTCCTCGCCCGTTTCATAATCCTCCTCAATATCATAATCATCATTGTTGTTGTCATCGTCGTGCATTGCCACATTTTCTTGCAATAGCGCTAGAAGGACGAGCGTTATGACTGAAAATATTATTACAGGCTTCATGAGTGGAGAGAATAAAAATAATCGAATCTTAATATGTCTAGTTGATGAGAATTGGTATTTGGTTATCTGAAAATTTCGAGATTGGTTAATGAGAACTGGTATTTGGTTATCTAAAAATCTCGAGATTAAGAGGAAAGAAGGTTTAAGCTGTTTGGAATAGACATCAATGAAATGGGTATTTATAGGAGAAATTGAGAGAGTTAGGCATGAAAAGTGAAATTTGGTGTATTTTGGCTTGCCATGGCTAGTGGAGAGGTCAACCATGAATATGATATTAGGCAAAATTGAAACCAATAAAAGATCTTCAAATCCAACAATTAAAACCTTAAACAAAGGATGGGACGCGGGAATTAAATTAATTAATTGGGTTTGGTTTGGAGCATTCGTGTTACAATTTGGGATTATAAAATGTGATTATTAATTGATAATGAAATAGTAGTGTATAAAACTCAGGTTATATTTAACACGTGAGTACCAATTAGAGGTTGTTTGAAATATTTAATTAACACACTGTTTGTTTGTGCCGAAGCGTTGACTTATTAGTTTGGTAGGTTAAAATTTTTGTTTCTTGTATTCGGACAACCTTTGTTTGGTTTGTAGAATATCAAACATTTGACTGTGAAACTAATGAATGGGAAAGCAATCCAAGGAAGAATAAGAATATTGGTCGCCGCCAACTTAATTATTTGGCGCCGTCAGGCCAATTAGTATGATTGACAAAATACTTCAAAAACCCATTGCGGAGAAAATTATTAGGGACAATCGCCCCTATAAAATATATGATAAGGTTTTGAATCATGAACTCTTTTGATATATTTCCGATTTGTGGATCGAGTTATGACTCGAATTGAGATAAAGAAGGAGTTCAATTAATGAGAGAATTATAATCTTGATTTATAATTCGATGAAAGAGAACTTAATATTTCACATGTAGAAGATTCAAACAGAGTTTGTGTAATTAAAATGTGATTTTTAACATTACTCCCCTTCAAATGAAATTTGACCACGAGCGCTTGATTCTAAGATCGTAGACAGTACAGAGTTTCACCAGTTTTTCTTGTTGGTTCCCACGCATCTGAGATATGAATTGTCTGCTGCCAAATTGTTTCAACATATCCCACGAAATTTGATGGTGTTCTCGTTGTGTCTTCGTGTACTCGAGTTGCCCATCGGCCTCCAAGAAAATCAAGAAAGATATTTTATCCTCCTCGGCAAATCGATCATGGAGAAAGAAACTCTCGCTACAATTCAATACTTGCTCACATCAACCTTAGAAATTTCTATCCGAGCGGGTGGCACGCCTCCTCCTCTGATTATGACGCCTAGTCCATCAGAACCGATTGAGTTTATGAGCTCGCGTGCACCAGCAGCCAGTTCCTTTCCTCTGGCTCGTCAAGACCCTTCGTTTGAGATCGCGTTAGTGCTCTCCCTCATATTCTTTTTCCACCTGGTCAATCTATACCTTTTCGGATGTCATAATCAGCTCGAGCCCTTATTGACATGATTCCAACTACTGCTACGAGATCCCCGACCGTAACGAGGGGGTCGGGTCTCATACTATACCCTATAAGTGAACCTTGTTGAGGGAGAGGTGTAACGAGGGTGTCAAGTTACTACTATACCCTACAAGTGAATCATGTTGTGGGAGAGGTGTAATGAGAGAGTCGGGTTCCATACTATATTAAGTGACCACCGAATTTTTACCAATTCACACTCAAACTCTACAGGTTCGGATGGTTCGTATTTCTACCTCGATTTGTATTTAACTTATCCTCTAAATGAGATTACAACACTGTCTGATATGGTTTGACATGTTATGGCCTTTAATTCATCCATTTGCACCGACTCTCCATCATCAAGAAAATATTGACCAGCACGAGTTAATTAGATTGTGAATGAAGGTAATTCGAATCAGAAATTAAATCGATCAATACGAAAGATTTTTTTTTATAAAACATGTACAAAATGTAATTCATTGTTAGAATAACATAAGTTACATCTATAATTCTTCGAACACCTGAATCAATTTATTATTCCACCAAAACCGATTCTTACCGTTAAATCCATGATATTTTAATCATAATTAACATGTATACATTTAAAATAAAATTAAAATAACTCATTTCAATAAAATTATATTTGAATTCCATATCTAAATGAATACATATAATAAAGAATCACTGTCCAAATATAAAATCCTATCCCTATGCATAATTGCACAAACCAAGAACACAAAACGCGCCGTTTTGGCACCCACTGTTGCACCCACCACAATGGTTCCTATTAAAAGATGGATTTACACATTTGCCACTGCAGCAAATTTGACTATACTTGCACTTTCGACCACATTTGCCACAATTCATTCGATCCCTCAACACGTTCACACACTTGCTTTTGCAACAACTCCGACCGGGACTCCCCTTCGCAAGACAAATCCTAGGTTGTCTCCTACACGTCGATCTCCGGCCACGTTTCCTTTGCAAGAGCGCGCGCCCCGTCCCGTAAAATTCTTCCCCTTCGTTGTTGTCATCTTCGTCGTGCTGATCTTCCGATAGCTCGTGGATGTTATCCTTATTAAGATCGTTATCATTTGCCAAATTGCTTAACACGAGCGATGTCAGCACAACGAGCAAGAGCAATAATTTTGTAGAATTCATGTTCGCGTTGATCGAAAAGAATGTTTTACACAAGAATTTACGTGATTCGAAAAAAAAATTTTAAAGAGAAATAGAGTTGGAACAAAGAGAATGAGATTATGTTGGAAATATGAGAATTGGAGAGAGCTATTTATAGGAAATGTGTTTGGTTATTGTACAGTGGAGTGGTCAATTGTAGCTTAACATATATAATAAAGGAAATGAAAGTGAAAACCGAAGTGGACCGTTTCTAGTTTATACTAAACCTTTTTTAATATTGGGAAAAGTTTATATATATAATGAAAAGACATCCACGTTTGTCAATTCATATATTAAACAAATAGTGACCTTAATAAATTTGTTAAGACTTTACAAGTGTGGATTAAATTTTCTTGTACACATAATAATACAAGTAAAAGACTTGATAAATTTTAATATTATGTTTAGACTAATAACATAACATTCATTCAAATATTCTTAGTTTGGATTGACAAAATATAGAAGTCTTAAATTAAATTATATCGAGTAAGAAATATATATGTAATTAACTGTCGGGGTTGAGAACATTTAACCCACTTAATTATGAGTATTGTGAACAATAGGTCGGAGAAGACGTTTTAGTAACTAATCGAAGATTAGTTGAAAATTAACCGAATTAAAAGATTAATAAAAAATTATAGATAATTAATAGGAGACTAGACGGGAAATTAATTAAAATTATTCTGACAAGTCGGAGATTTTTCAATGTTATATATTAATCACATTTAATTCAAATTTTTTTGTGAGTAGAAATCTGCCCAACACTTCTTTGACTTTGTTCTTATACCATTTCCGAAGTCAACAGATTATAACTCAACATTTGACTGTTTAATTTCATTAAAAAAGCACTAATCAAATACTAAACAGAAATGCAGCTGGACAAACTAGAAAATAAGAAGAGATTAGTCTCTGCCTAATTCTAAGTCTTGCGGAGAATAATTGTAATTAGGTATATTTAACTTTTTTACGTTATCAATTCATTCAAAATTCATATTTTTTTTAATGTTTTAAACAATTCAGCATATTTATCCATGACTAGATTTTACAACAGCAGATTAGTGAGGAGAAGACGAATTTGGAAGTTAGGAAGACCATTGTGACACTTAAGAAAATTAATCAACTCATTGAATTGAAATTCAGCGACTCTATATATATATATATAAATAAACAATTAGTGTAATTGCCAATTACTTAGAAATCGTAATTTTTTTAAAATTTTTTATTTTTGAAGTAGAATCGAATTTTATTTAAGAGAAGACAAGTAACCCGGCATCTAGCCGGATAGTTGAAGTTATAGTTGGTGAGACATTCTTCTCACCATAAACCCATCCACTATTAGTTAAAACATATTTGGCCAATTCGTGAGTCACTTTACTACAGGTCCTACGAGCAAACTTTAGTGTGATGTCAACCCCTAGGCCAGACAGGATCCGTCAGCAGTCGTGTATGATGCCCCCAAACATGTTCCTCATGTGGTTTGCTTGTCTTATCCTATCCACCACACGAAGACAATCTGATTCGAGTATCACGTCATTTCATTTATTTCCTGTTGCCCATGATAACGCATCTCTGACGCCCACGGCCTCCACCTCTTCGGCATGGAGATGTCCCGTGAATCGTTTTGAGATAGCTCCCACTACATGTCCTCCCGAGTCCCTGCATACCAGTCCTATGCTCCATAACCCCCTTTATGCATCAATTCCCTCGTCCACATTTATCTTCAGTTTTCCTGGATTTGGTGGGAACCATGATTTCGTGGATTCAGCTGCAATTCTGTCTGTAGTACCGATACCCTTTTCTCCAGTGCCTTCTTCCCCCGCTTTTGCCGCCGCCCAAGTCCTTCGTACCCCCTTTGCCATAGCTGCTACTCTTGTTAGATGGAATACTTTCCCTTTCCAAAACACTTGATTTCCTAAATCCTGTGTTGGCGGTGTCCAGATCTGTCTCCTTTTACATAGGTCTCGATAAACACTTTTGACTGTGTAATCGCCAGAGTATATCAGTGATCACTTGTTTCGTACCAGTTAGGGATGATTGAAAATGTCCTATTACATGTTGTCTTGTCAAACTGTGCATATACCTTTCTTGAGTTCCATGCTCGGCAGTCCCGTCTGTACAGCTCAAAGACGCGCATGTCATTTGAGATGGTCACCCCTTCCTTGGTTGTCAGACTGTCGCCTTGTAGCCATGGGTTCCCAAGAACCCTACAGTTTTCAGGACCAATATTCCGGCGTGCATTTTGTATGACCACTGATCTTCCTTCACGTATTCCTCTCCTAACATAACTTGGAGAATTCCCCAACGTAGCATCGAAGAATGTGCTATGAAGGAAATACTTAGCATTTAGTACCTGTCTTGATAAGGATTCTGGTTTTGTTAGAATTCTCCACACATGCTTTCCCAAGAATGCGAGGTTTAATTTCATGTGAAGTAATATTTATATTATGTATATAGTTTTTTCCTTTATTTGCAAGCACGAGATTATTTGTGAATCTGATATGCACAAGTTTTCGAGAACTCGTCACCACCTCACACTTCGACTTCGTGCCGTATTTACCATTCTACCCCTCTCCTAACCGCGCGCACACATCAAAGCCAGAAGCGAACCAGAAAATCCCAATCCGATGGCCGCTCCCGCCGTGGAAAGCGTGGCCGTGACGGCGCTCCGGTCGGTTCTTCTCCGGGCCCGTCAGGCGGCGGAGAGATCCGGTCACATACCCGACCGGGTCCGGGTCGTGGCCGTCTCCAAGACCAAACCCGTCTCTCTCATCCGCCAAGTCTACGACGCCGGTCACCGCGTCTTCGGCGAAAACTACGTCCAAGAAATCATCGATAAAGCTCCTCAGGTCTCTCTCTCTACGTATACGTATCTGAATTGGGTATACGCATCTGTGTATGTATGTGTCAGTGAAATTTGAGTTCAGTGTTCAGAGAGATGAAATGGGTTTCTGAGTAAAAGTGTTTTTTTTTGGGATTTTGGAGTGAAGAGCTGAATTGGGTATACGCATCTGTGCATGTATAGGTCGGTGAAATTCGAGTTCAGTGTTCAGAGAAATGAAATGGGTTTCTGAGTAAAAGTGTTTTTTTAAAAATTTTTGGAGTGAAGAGCTGAATTGGGTATACGCATCTGTGTATGTATAGTTCGGTGAAATTTGAGTTCAGTGTTTAGATTGCTGAAATGGGTTTCTGAATAAAAGTGTTTTTTTTTGGAATTTTGGAGTGAGGAGCAGAATTGGGTATAAGCATCTGTGAATGTATAGGTCGGTGAAATTTGAGTTCAGATTTTAGATAGATGAAATGGGTTTCTGAATAAAAGTGTTTTTTTTTGGAATTTTGGAGTGAGGAGCAGAATTGGGTTTTTCTTGAAATGTTATGTGTATGCAGCTTCCAGGAGATATTGAGTGGCATTTCCATGGGCGTTTGCAGAGTAACAAAGTCAAACCGCTTCTGGGTATGATTCAATTGAGTTCTGGTTGATTTTGTTTTAGTTTTGTTCGTATGTTTGTAGTAAATGCTGAAGGCTGTAATTGCTATTTGCAGCCGGAGTCCCAAATCTATCCATGGTTCAGGGTGTAGATAGCGAGAAGGTAACAGGCTTAATCCGATGTCTGTGGTACTTATATAGTGCTAATTAAGAACTCAGTTTCTCAATTACTGCTCATCGAGAATGTCACTTGGTTGTCCTAAAACTGTACCTTTATGTTATCATTGAAATTGTTACATCTTCAATCTGATAGTTTATAATTATGCTTTCTTGCCAATTTCCAATGTTATTTACTTATTCTCGAAAAAAATTCTGAGTAACCCACATATGCTTCGGATAATAAGTCCAGTGTAGTAGACTTAATCTTAACAGGAACCAAATAATTATAGCAATATCAGTTAGTTTGATATCCAAAATAATTTGTCCTGTAGCTTTATTGGGAACAAATTAATTGTGGAAGTGTAACTCGCTATGCAAACATGTTACCATTGCTTTGTGATACGCAGATTGCAAACAATCTCGATCGCGTTGTTTCAAGCCTTGGAAGAAGTCCATTGAAAGTTTTGGTTCAGGTGAACACTAGCGGAGAAGCATGTGAGTAAAATGACAAACCGTTAGTCATTCTTTTGATAAAGTTCTTCCAGTACAAACATAATTTGTTTCTGAAGCATGAGTATGTGATCATTCTTTGTAAACTCATAAGAACTTGCTCCCTTTCCATCGTGCCCCTTCTCCTATTATGCCGTACTCTTTCAACTTTATTAAAAATTACACCCTGCTTCTAATTGTGAATGCAACAAACCATAAATGACAATTTTGACGATGAATCCAGGCTCTATATATTCTGGTAGTCTTAATCTGCAGTGTCTGCCTGATAAGGAATTTTTTTGTGTAAAGTCACTTTTATATCAGTTGGATTTATTGGTTCGTTGACGCATACACCATTGTTGCATTTGCAGCAAAATCGGGTGTTGATCCTCCAGGTTGTGTGCAGCTCGCAAAACATGTTAAACTGCATTGCCCTCATCTGGAGTTTTCCGGGTTAATGACAATAGGGATGCCAGACTCTTCATCAGCTCCCGAAAACTTCACGGTGATATATCTGCAACTAAATTTTGTTACACTAGAGAGTAATAGATTCTTGTGCACCATATAAACGCATTTTGTTTGTATGTTTTTCATTTTAGGATTAGTTATATGATCATAACAGGATATGCATACATGATTAAATGTCTAGTCATTACGATGAACTCGTGTTCGGTTTCACACAGAAAATTGATTTCATTTACCGCCATATGCTTGTAAAATTGCATTTATGTTATTACTCAACATTCTAACATATGATTTAATGCGTGCACAGACCCTGAAAAACTGCAGACTTGAGGTATGCAAGGAACTTGGATTGACAGAGGAGACGTGTGAATTGTCGATGGGCATGTCTGGTGACTTTCAGACAGCGGTAAGGAGTACTTTATCCTATTTTTCTCAAACATAGTCCTAGGTTCATGTCAGTACTGTGATGTTGCCATTTATGAAAATTTCTCGAAAACTTCCATGAAATGCCCGCAATGGTCCATTATCAAATAATATTTAGTCCTTAATATGGTATCAGAGCTAAATTGGTCATAGTCACTGGCCGAAAGAGTAAATGTGAGCAGGTTGTTGGATCCGCGCACGAAAAGTAACTTTTAGTTGAGTTGATCGTCGAGAAATATATTTTTGTGGACTGACAAATGGTGTTATATGTGTTTATTTGCAGATTGAAATGGGGAGTACCATTGTGAGAGTTGGATCAACCATATTTGGACCAAGGGAGTATCCACCAAAAAATTAATTAACACTTCTTCAAAATCCAACATGGACTTTATCTGTAATATACTTGGAAATGAATGAGTGTAAATTGAATGTCATTTGATTTTAATTTCACATCAAAAAATAATTTCCAATGAAGCCATGAGGAAGTATAAAATATTCCTTAAAAGAACACTTGGTCAACATATATTAAGATGCAAGTGTTTAAAATGAGACATAATTATGATAAGATAATTTTAAAACTTACTAGAATAACATAATTTAAACAAGATTTTCAAATTGTGAAATAACATTAGAATTAGGAATCTAAAACGATTTAAGTTCAAAGTGATCATTTTTAGGTCCGCACACGTAGGGCTGTCCAAAATAACAGAACTGATCGAATTGACTTGAATAATAATTGAATCTTGATTCAGTAAAAATTGAATTGAAATTTCGGCTTTAATATGTAAATTGAGAACCGAAAAAAACTGAATTGAAAATCTATCGATTTGTACACATGAATCATTTTAAAACCGAACTGAGAAAATAAATCAAGATCAGCTCAGAATGTGATAATTTCATGAAAATCGGTTTAAGAAAATCAATCGAAAACTCAGTAACTCAAATAATAAGTCAAAACGGTCTAAATTATCAAAACTTCATAAAAACAAATCAAACCAAAAATCGATATGTTTAAAATCGAACTGAACCGACTGCCAAACCGTGAACAACTTGCACGCATGTGCCAATGTGCATGCTTCTTTATGGTATTATCACAAAAGAAAAAAAGCTCACTTAACTCTCTTAAATTTAATTGATTCGCACTTAACTCCACTTAGACTTAAACATAATTTTTGGAGCTCCATAAGTTTTAACAAGTCTCATTTAACCCTTATCTATTAGCTTTTTTATGAAATGACAAAAATGCCCTCGTATTAAAAAATTTTAAAAATAAAAAAGTAAATATGTTGTCTTTTAAAAACTTAAAAAAAACAATTTTCAAACATATTTTTATTCATATATTTAAAAAAAATTAACCTAGTGGGAGTGAGGTAAGTGAGCTTTTCCTGCATAATAATATTATTATGTTTAGTTGGCTCGCATAACCCACGCGCATGGCAAGCGCGTGCCGATAACTCGAGCGCCAATAAAACATCGTCGTACAGAAAGAGAGTGCGAGAAAGTGAACCAAATTGGATTAGACACAGAGAGCTACGATCGATGGCGAATCTTCAACAGTCTCTGTCGATGAACGCTCCGTTCGGCGGTTCCAACCCCAATCCCGCCGGAGCTCCGGCGACCAAGGACCGAAAGATGGCCGCCGCCGAGCGCCTCGTCCTCGACCTCAGCAACCCCGAACTCCGAGAAAACGCTCTCCTCGACCTCTCCAAGGTTTCGTCTTCTTGAACCCTTTTCGATCAATTCTCTGGTTCGGTCGCTATGTCAATCTCAATCTCAATCTCAGTTTTGGATTTTGTTTGTGCTTCGAATGTCTGCTCTGTGGGTTGATTTTAGGGTTTTGGTTGATTTCAATTGGGGGGTTCGGTCTTGATGCTCTTGTTTGATGTTTTTCTTGAGTTTTCTGTAGTTGGTCTCTGTTTGGTCGCTGAGAAAAATTAGGGAACTTGAAGGGATCAAAATTTGTATTGGGTTGCTTGGTTTTACAAATGTGGAAACACTCACCTTAGATGTGTAATTGAGTCATGAAAACAACTTGATTATCGTCACTAGATCGAAAGTGCTTATAAAACCAGGCTGGAGCCAAAGATTATCAGAAATCTTTAAGTTACGTGACCAATCCACAAAATATAAGACTATAAACATAATGAACACGGTTTAAACATAATGACTACATTTACTTTGTTCTTTTTCTGTAAATGGCTATGCAATTTAGCTATTAGTATAATATCGATGCTGTTTTTGGTTTTATGTTTAGAACAAGGAGTTATTTCAAGATCTGGCCCCTTTCGTGTGGAATTCGTTTGGTACTATTGCTGCGCTCATACAGGTATGCCTAATAAACCTCTTCGTTTTCACTTTTAGAAAAGAGTTATTTAAAGATTTGACTCCATTGTTGTGGGGTTCTTTTGGTATTATTGCTGCAGTGATACAATATGCTCTTTATGGGTAGTGTGGTTTCTCGTAGTTGTTTCTTTCGAACATGATTTTTGTCTACAATTGATTTGTTAACAACTTGAGCTCTGATAGATGAAGTTTTCTTATGGGCTTATCATAGATATTATTTTGTCATGTTTTCAATATCTTGCATATTTGGTGCCAGAACAAAAAGCAAGATTATTAAATGAGGACATGGATGGAGAAGTGAAGTTGCATTGTAAAGTAAAACTGAATTAATTATGATTAGGATTGATAATGTTACCTTGTTAGTATGTTAATCGCTAGAGATTAGTTCCGTAGCATTTTACATCGAGTTGAATGATCAGAACTCAGAACTTGGTGTTTCTGATATTTTGGCACATATAATTCCCCATATCCGGCATGTTCAATGTACTTGTACATAAAAATATATTGATATGACCTCAATGCAGTTCTTAAATTTATAATAACAAATAACACATCCAATCACCTCAGAGAGTTTGTACTCTTTTGTTTATGTTGCATATATTCTTGCAGTTGAAGTTCTAGTTTTTTAACTTTATTTTTCGACGTTGTTATAAGAGGCTTATACTGTAGTTTTCTTCTGAAAATTATATCGTTCTTTTATGCAGGAGATAGTTTCAATATACCCCGTGCTATCACCGCCAAATCTTACTCCTGCCCAGTCAAATCGAGTCTGTAATGCTCTTGCTCTGCTTCAGGTCAGGATGCTTCTCTTTCAAGCTATACTCTATTACATTACCAATTCCTACGCCATCTTTCCGAGAGAAAATTTTAGTTGTTGCTTTATCTATGGAAATGCAACTCCAAGATTTAGCAATGAAATTAAGCTTTCTATTTGCTGTTAATTTCACTTGTATCTGTCAATTTTGTTTTGGATGTGTGAATAATTTGATTTCTTCTAATATTTTTTCCATTGTATATTACAGTGTGTAGCTTCTCATCCCGACACAAGGATGTCATTTCTAAATGGTAATATTCTTTACTCTGTTGACTTGAAGTTGTGCAACTTCAATATGATTTTCCTCATAATCGTACGGTAGATATGAATGCAAAGTATGGATAAGTCCTAAATAAGGCCTACAGTACCTCGACATAATATCTTTCAACGAGTCTTTCATTGCAGTTTCTGTTTGTTAAAATAAATTGAACTTGCTTTCATTCGAATACATAACATCTTTTATATGTAGCTATTCTCCTACTAACCTTTCTCCTTGCAGCTCACATACCTTTATATTTATACCCTTTCCTCAACACAACAAGCAAGTCAAAGCCTTTTGAGTACTTGAGGCTTACAAGTTTAGGTGTCATCGGTGCATTGGTGAAGGTACGAAATCCTCACCTGGTCCAAATGTTAATTAACCTCCTTGATTTGGTGAATAACAGTTCTTGAATAAATCTGTATCATGAAAGATCGAAAAATCCACTAGCTATTCCAGATTTAATATTTATTATTATTATTTGGGTCTTCCCATTTCGCCAGGTTGATGATACAGAAGTTATTAGCTTCCTTCTCTCAACGGAAATAATTCCTCTTTGCCTGCGCACCATGGAGATGGGCAGTGAGTTGTCGAAAACAGTTGAGCGTCCTTAATCTTTTCCTTCTCCTACTATCCTATTTCCGGTAATGGTTTGTTCTGAGAAGAAATTTTATGCCTGCAGGTCGCGACGTTCATTGTTCAAAAGATTTTGTTAGATGACGTGGGCTTGGATTACATGTGCACAACAGCAGAGCGGTTTTTTGCGGTGGGGCGGGTTTTGGGAAACATGGTCGCAGCGCTTGCGGAACAGCCATCGTCCCGCTTGTTAAAGCACATTATTCGGTGCTATCTTCGGTTATCAGATAACGCCAGGTGTCTGTCTAATCAATCGATACTTGTTGTTCACTTTTCTCAGATAAGCTTCGGTCTTCTGATATGTTCATGATGCTTGCAGGGCTTGTGATGCGTTGGGGAGCTGCCTCCCGGACATGTTAAGAGACGCCACATTCAGTAACTGCCTTCGCGTGAGTACTGCTCTTGAAATTATTAGGGAAAGTTACACTTAGCTACACTGAACTAAACCCTTTCTCACCTATCTCTACCAAACTCGAGTTGGCTATTTCAGATATACCCAAATTTCATTATTTCTTACCTGTTAAGTTTGAAAGTGAAAAGACAAAAATGCCCTTGGTCAATTTCCAAATCATGCCATTGGTTTGGATTTTGGATACGGCCGGCCTCACCTTCCTCGACCAGGACTCTGTCACCGCCGACAACCCTCGTCGTCTGAAAAACCAAATCAGAGGAGAGTGCGTGCGGCCAGTACCCAAAATTCAAACCAATGGCATGATTTAGAAATTGACCAAAGGCATTTTCATCTTCACTTTCAAAAATAACACCCTCCATCCAAAAACCTAGCAAATGGGAATTTATGAAAATTTGGTGTATCTTAAATAGCCATCCCTTAGTTCGGTGTAGCTAAGTGGGAAATGTATATGGTTCGGTGTAGCCAATTGGACTTTTCCCAAATTATTAAACAATTGTCATGGTCGTTTCATATTAGAACGTGTGTGATTTTTTCATATCTGTTGTTGCTTTCAGGAAGATCCGACGACAAGGCGGTGGCTGCATCAGCTGCTCATAACCGTTGGAGGGAGTCGGGTTCCCAACCTTCAGGGTGGAGGTGGATTTGACCATATGATGGTGAATTGAAGTAAATGTCTCAAAATAGTACTAAAATTATGTGCCTTTTGTTTTGATTTAGTTTTATATATTTAGTTTTGTTCCGGATTAATTCAGAATTTTATGCAATGCAAGTACTGATTCTGAAAAGCTGTAAAAATAACTGTCTATCAGTTGGACTTGCACAAAAATGAGTAATTTAGTTTTTTTTTACCAAATCAGGACAAAGCATGTCATGTTGGAGTTCGCAACAGTACGTGTGATGTTAATGTTGTTTTGTTGACTTTGTTTTAAAGCAATTTTTTTTGTTTAATTTTCGGAATCTGCAAAACAATTTGGGTTAGTTTTTGTTTGATTTAGTTGGGCAGAAATTATTTTGTAGAATTGACTGTTTTTGCATGAATTTTGTGTTGTAAATTACCACATCATCACAAAAAATTAAATATTTGAATTGTACTGATATATTAGGGCTAGATTGATTCTTTGAGACTTTACACTAACGTCGATGAACACCGATGCCAAGCTAATGAATAATGACCACTATGTTGTTGACCTGAGTTCCTCCATATCCTTCAACGCTAATGAATAATGACCACTGTGTCGTCGTCGACCTGAGTTCCTCCATATCCTTCAACGCTAATGAATAATGACCACTGTGTCGTCGTCGACTTGAGTTCCTCCATATCCTTCTACACTAATGAATAATGACCACTGTGTCGTCGTCGACCTGAGTTCCTCTATATCCTTCAACATAACCTACACCATCAACGCGAGACGTGAGCTCCCCCATCTCCAACCTAACCTCCACACCATCAACACGAGACCTGTTCATGGACCATAGAAGTCGTCTGAGCAATGTTTCTATGTGAAGGAGAAGTGGGGCGACAAGGAAGGGTGACATCGTCAGTCAATTAACTCCTTTTAAATTCACACAAATAAATATGATGTATTACATTATTTTATTGCCGTCATAAATATGATTTATCTTTTGCATAACTGATTGCTTTATAAAATTACAACTATTTGATACTAAGAATTTTGTATATTGAAGCATGTATTTGATTTTAAATATTATATATTTTAAATTATAAAAATTTAAATTTTGATGCTTTGAGTTCACTGCTTATTCTCTAAAAGAAAATTCATATAAATTAAAATTCATGTAATTAATTCGTCTCTCACTCATTTTACAACAACAAAAAGAAGAAACTTTGTAGAATTTAATTTTCTTGAAAGTATAGTTAATGCCATCCTTTATTGTCACTAATGCTTGACTAAATTTTGGAATATTATTTGACTTATCTGCCGTAATATAGTTATGATTCTTCAAAGCAAATCAATCAATTCAAACCCAAAACAATAGTAACATTTATTATCACATCATATTATTCGTTTTCTGTCTCAATCATTCATTTACACCTATATTTTCTATCTTTCTCTTTATATCTTCAAATGTCATTATTTTCTAATTCACATATAATTACAAAAACCTATATTTCTGAAAATTTATAATTAGGATCTAAGAGAGAGAAAAAAACAAAAGTCAGTAAGTGCAGTGACTGTACACAATCATAATTAGGTGAGCACTGTACCTTCGTTACTTTTTATCTGCACCAACCCAATCAGGAAAAAGAATTAATTAATTTTTTTGAAATCGAAGCATCTGATTGGCGAGCACACGGTAAGAATCTACACACCGTTCCACTAGATCTCACTCTGCGACTCTGACTTCACTACCCGTCTCGAACAAGTCTTCGCCAACTCTGCTTTTTTTTTTCCTTTTTCTTGTTTCAGTAACAGTGACCAATTTTTTCCCTCAAATTCTCAATCTTTCTCTGGGATTTGACGGATTTGAGCTTTTTGCTATGGACCCTTTTAATCAGCACCACCGATTCTCCGATCTGTCGCCTGATTGCTTCGATCTGTGCGCTCCTCCGCCGCGGTTCGCGCTCCCGCCGCCGTGCCCTGTTCCTTGCTCCGCCGCGGATTTGGCGGCGGCGGCGGCGAGCTCCGATATGGAGGCTTCTGTGAGGGCGGTGGAGCGAATTCTGGAGTATGGCTTCAGGGACAAGAGATTGCTCGAGGAGGCTCTGACCCATTCGTCGTTCACGGACTCGGTGTCGTACCAGAGGCTCGAGTTCGTCGGCGACGCCGCGCTCGGCCTCGCGCTCACCAACTACGTGTTCCTCGCTTACCCGAAGCTCGATCCGGGCCAGCTCTCGCTCGTACGCGCCGCGAACATCAGCACCGAGAAGCTCGCGCGCGTCGCCGTCAGGCACGGCCTGTACCAGTACCTCCGGCACAATGCGGCGGCTCTCGACGAGAAGGTGGGTTGTGGGTTCGATTTGGGTTTCGGTTTTGGTGGGTTTTGGGTTCTGGGTTTTTACGGATTTGATGTGGGTTTTTTGATTTTCTGATTTTTTATAGGTTAAGGACTTTGCTGTGGCCGTGGGGGAGGAGGAGGACGCCGCCGTGTACGGCGGCGCTGTGAAAGCCCCAAAAGTTCTGGCCGACATTGTGGAGTCTGTGGCCGCTGCGGTATATGTTGATGTTGATTTTGATCTGCAGAAACTTTGGGTGGTGAGTTTGATTCAGTTTAGCTTCTTTGTTAATCTATGTGTTTATCAGACTCATTCATCTTTAACTTTTGTTTTTTTTTTTTGTGTAGATTTTTAGGGGTATGTTGGAGCCGATTGTTACTCCAGAGGACTTGCTGCACCAACCTCAGCCGGTGACTTTGCTATTCGAGCTCTGCCAGAAGCAGGGGAAGCAGGTCGATATCAAGCACTGGCGAAACGGGGCTAAGAACGTTGCTAGCGTGTACGTCGATGGCAAGTTTGTGGCGTCTGGTTCGTCCGAGCAGAAAGAGATTGCCAAGCTCAATGCTGCCAAGGGAGCTCTTGACAAGTTGTCGGATTCTAAACTTGTTAACTCCGGGTTTCTTGAAGTTTGTCCGGGGATTGATGGGGCGTTTGAGATCGAAGGGGCAAAACAGAAGCTCCATGAGGTTTGCGGGAAGAAGAAATGGCCAAAGCCCCGTTACTGGTATGAACCTTTCTGTATATACTATATGGTAATGTGAATGCTAGAAATTTTGTAGGATTGTTAAATTGGTCTATCAATCATTACAACTTCACATAATTTTGTTATGGTAGTGAGGATAGGATGACACTATTGTGTGTGTTAACTGCATACCTTTTGTTTGCGTGTTACTACGTGTTTTTGGAAATTGGTTGTGTGGTGGATGAAGTAAGCAGTTAGCACGCACGATCAACATGTGTTTTCCTATACTCGACACCATGATCAAAATTTTGAAGTTGTAATGACTGATAGACCTTTTGGGTTGATTTTGTGTGTACATGGGAACCATCCCCTCTTTTGATGTGTAAATTAGAAGATATGCATCCTCTTGCATTATGCCATTTTCATTCCCGATAACTTGGGAATCAAAACAATGCTATGTGAGAGAATGGGAATCAAATGAAAATGAGGATCGATAGTTTCTAAGTTACACGTGAATTAAGCGTGGTTCCCATTCCCAGACCTAATCCAAGCGCTACCTAATAGTTATTGGTTATTCGGTAGTGGTTGGCTGTAATCTCATCTGTTATGAGATCATTCAAGATGCATTATACATATTCTTAGGTTTGAATGAGAGAAGCTATTGTAAGTAACTAACATGCACCTATTCATTTGTGTTGGTTGTCCTATACTTGCAATTACTATGTATCTGTTCTGCTATTTTTTTTGTATCAAGACTTATATAAACATATCGTTCCCTTGAATCCCAAATATTGTTCCTTCAAATAGTCGGGGTTCAAAGGAACGGTATGTATTAATTAGTACTGATATTACAATGGCAAGCCGCCAGCTTTAGCAGCAAGAAGATCATTTGTAACGGAAACTTTAGTCCGCTTAAGATTATAATTGAATTGAGCATACATTGTTTCGAGTTCATTTTTATTTATTTTTCTCACTATCATGGTCGTATTTATTATTAATCTGAATGATCAGAAATCAGGTTGGAAAACTTCATAGTCCATGTGGGTCCCGAATTCCTACTCTCTTTGGCTCATCTTGGTCCATGAAACTTGGAAACTGGTCTGCAAGCAGATGCTAACCCTGGACATCCCTGAATTCATATCCTGCTTGCAGATCAGTTTCTAAATTATCGGGATTAAGATAAGCCAAACATACTAAGAATCCATGTCCTACACGGGCTATGAATTTTTTCCAACCCATCATTCAAGTTAATGATAAATGCGAATATCATAGTGAGAATATAAATTTGAAACAATGAAGGCTCAATTCAATTAAAAACTGAAGCTGACTAAAGTGAAATTAACTTGATTGTTGAAGTTAACTTTGTGTGTGCGGTTATGATTTGATTGAGTATAACTTCTGTTTCCTCATTTTTCTTGGTGTGTAAAATAGAATATTCATGTTTTGCTGATTACTAGTACACAAATAAATTTAGCTCTGAGAGAAAAAAATCAACCAACTATTCTTCAGATGCATCATCAACCTGTTCATAAAAAATGCATTGTTTTGGAGAATAACGTCAGTATTATTGAAATTAAGCTTCCGAAACTACTAATAGATTACAGTGGAGAAAAATATCATTTTAGTATACTTGAATGTTTCATCGGTTGAAATTGGTACTGGATCAGTTTAGTACATGAATGAATGTAGTTGTTACATGTACTAAATTGATCGCTAAACCTTTGTTGTACCAAATTGAACAAATGAAACTTTGAAGTGTACTAAAATGACATTTTTCTCTATCACTATGGTTTGTAACGGTTTCTTCTGTGTTTTATTGTACACGACCTAGCCTTCATTGTGTGTAAGTTAGAAACTATGCATTGTTGTTTTATTTTCATTCTCATTCTCTCGTGGTACCCTATTTTCATTCCCACCTAACAATGAGGGAATTAAAATAAGGTAACACGGGGAATGTGAATAGAAATAAAATAAGAATGAATAGTTTGTAAGTTACATATGCAGATTAAGGTCGATTCTCAAGCAAAAGTAATCCAAACACCACAAAGATCAGGATTTGTGAAACTATTATTCGTTTGTCTATATATGATCTTGTTTTTTTTTCTTTTGCAGCACTGAAAAAGACGTCGGTCCTTCCCACGATAAGAAGTTTGTGTGCTCGGTCCAGATCGGCACTGTTGAGGGAGTGCTCCACATGACTGGAGACGAGAAGCCAAGAATGAGGGAAGCGGAGAACTCTGCAGCTTCGTTGATGATCCGGGCGCTGCAAGAATCCAACTATCTATGATTCTCCCAGAATCAGAAGTAGGAGCAATTTCTGTTATTCTATGTCATTCTGATGTAAAATTATTAATCTAATTAAGACTTTGGAGCAATCCTCCTTAATGTCAGTGTAGAGCCACACAATAGATGTGGTGCTATAAACTGTATTGCATCATTTGCATGTATTGGTGTGATTTGGATTCTGTAATGAGGAAGTGATCTTAACCATTTATGACACAAGTCACACAGGTTAAGCTTAATTTGTTTTTGTATTAGCAAGTATATTAAATTTTAAACAAAATACTACAACTCCTTAAAAATTACAGGTATGTCATTAGTTAAAAAGTTTATTTTGAAGGTTATTGACATCATGTTGACATCATCCATCTTTAACCCTGACGGGGCACGTAGAGGATTCGAGATTCATTTTCATCTTTGTCGCGGTTAATCCGGATACATTACCATAGATTGACTTTTTCCTATCGATTAGGCTTCATCTCCGTCGAGTTTTGAATGTCAAGATCCGGACCGACATTGTTGTGGGACAGACATAGATGAACAGTGATGGAGAGCTGAAGGTTGAAGACGATGAAGGATCATCCGAACTAAAAGTTGAAGGCATTAATGTCATGCTTGCATCAACATGACGTCGTTAACTAAATATTTTGATCCACAGAGGCTGTCATATTTTAATATTCAATAATTTTCGTAGTTGCAAAAATTCACAAGCAAATTAAAAAGATAGTCTTCGATGATAAAAATGAAATTGTAAATTAAAATACAAGAAATTGTTTGTTGTCGGAGGCGAAGAAATTTCCTTATTTTTGTCCTCATTGTATAAACCAAAAATGTATTTATCGTCACACCCATAAAGTTGATAAATGATAAGCATCTATGTTTGTCAATTATTGAATGCAAAATGAATAATATATTAAAATTACTAAAACACCTCTAAATATTTCTCACTCTAAGTTAATTAATGGCTCGTCATTACGTTGGAGATGACTAGGATTTAAGATTTTAAAATGACTAGGTAAGGTACGTACATGATATTAAAATTGTTGGACCAAAAGTGGATTATTTATTATTAATGTTGATATGGTTAATTATTCTTTCTATAAGATATCCTCACTTATTGGATGGATTTTAATTTAAAATTGTAGGATTTTGGTGCAAGATTAATATAATGCAAATTCGCAATCAATGATTAGCTTAATTTTGGTGCAAGATTAAGGAATAGCAACAGTACTACTCCTCTAGGCGGCTTAATTCTTCCATTTTTTTATCTTTAATCAAATATTAAAATTAAAATATTGGGTTGTTGAGTAATCAAAATTTCTTGAGATTCTAAGAAAATTAACCAAGTATGATATGATTAGTTGATATTAGGACTTTTATTTTTTTTAAGACAAATCATATATTATAATGTGCGACCAAAATAACAATAAAAGTTGATGGGACAACTTTGCACCTAACTTCAAAACTGAAAAATCAAGACTAAATAGACAAAAAAATTCTCTCGCACCATGGTCTCCAACTCAGATGGATGGAGAAATCTCATGACTTGCTCAGAGAACATATCTATTAACACTGACAAATCTTTCAACATCCTCACACCGCTGAATCACGACAAATAAAAACCTCAGCCACAAACTATGAGACACATCGCAAAACAACGGGAAACACGTCACAAAGATGGAGATTTACAGCAAGCCCTAAAAAAACAAGCATATATGAAAAGATTAAAACAACCATAAGCCCCGTAATGGTCACGAGCAGCCCCTATAGTGCCGCCGTCAAGATGGTCGCAAAGAGCTCGCACGCCTCGAAACACCATAGACTCAAACCAGAAATCAACCCCCTTGGGTTGATTGCTGCTGAAGCCTCAATCGCCATCTCTATCACCTCATTCAAACTTCACTTGCGAAGAAATCTCCAACAGAGACAACCCAGATTTGCAAAAACATATATAGTTCTCGAATATCCCTTCCTCCTCATACCGGTCCTATCATGCCTGGGATCCTCCAAAGAACACAATAAAATCTAAAAACAACGAAAAGAAAAGAAAAGGGGGCGGTCATCGGTGAGCATGGCCTAAGAGGCCGCACCCTAGGTGACCTAGAAAATCTCGAGAGTTATGAGGTTTTCTTTAAAAAGAGATGAGCCGCTAAGGTTTTTGAGATTGTTATATGAGCATTTGCTCTTACTAAATTTTAGTGAGATCTCAACTTTCATATTTACCTTATTATCTTGTCGGATAATCATATTAATTATAAAAGGGGATAATTCTAGGTGGCTATATCTAGATTTTGCTGTTTTTCACCTGGGTACACCTAGAATTTTTTTTTTCAGCTGACTACGCCTAAAATGTGCAAAATTTTCACTTTGCACTTTCCGTCAAATTCTGTTAGTTTTAACGTTTTTTTCATGTGAAATGACTAAAATGCCCTTAAGGATAAAACATTTATTATAATTGGATTGAAAAGACTAAAATACCCTCACCTATTCTTCTAATTTTCAAATACATGCCACTCCATATCTTTCTCATTTCATTCATCTTCCTTCTCCCTCTCTCACACCGATTCTCATATCAATTTACGGGATGTGACACGGTATCGTCGCGGTGGTCCGGGAGTGGCACGACGGTGACGACGGCGGTGGAGCGGTGGACGTCAAGGCGATGGGGGAGATGAGGATGAGGAGCGCGCTTCGCTTCGGTGCTCCGGCGTCACCAGCCGAGCTCAGACGGTTTCGAGCTTCTCTCTCTCGTCGTAGTTCTATCGTCGCGGCCAGCTCGCTTCCTCTGCTCCGGCGATGCACGCGGTGGAGCTCTCGGACTCGTCAAAATCCTAACTAAACTGTTACAAACCCTCTAAATGAAGTTTGAGATGTTCGTTACTCAGAACAGAACAAACATTTAGGTTCGTTGTCCCTCAAGATGAAGCTGACTATCGTAATACACATGTGTTCAAAATGTTGAACATCCATTAGTAAAACGAGAAATACTAAATATGGCATACCTAGAACTTGCATTAGATTATAGAACTTAAGATTATATGCAATTTTAACCCAAAATTTAAAATTTACAAGTAAAAAACCACAATCACCATTCAATTCACACTTACGGGCATTATGTGCAATACATTGCATATGCTTCTATTCATAATTATCTTCTACAAGCAACAAAAGCACTCCCAGAGCCACAGATACCAATCAATAATTTCAATCCACCATCAAAACATAACCTTGATCCTTGACGGCTAAAACCCAGATCCGAAACCAAATCATTCTCCAACCACACAACACCGACCCACAACCAATCATCATCTATAAACCCGAATTTCCACCCAAACAGATCAAAATTCAACCCCAAACATAATGGGTAAGCATAGATACAGAGCTGGATGAGGCGAGTACATTGCGAGAGATCTCCTCCGCGACCTTCTGTAAACTGGAGATGGAGAAGCCCCAACCGCCCCATCCTCCGCCGCCAGGAGCGGCGGCTGGTTCCGGTTCTGGTTCTCGATCGGCGGTGGTCTTCTCCATTTTCCGATTCGAACCCAATCTCCCAAATTTCTGGGCCGTCGTGCCACTCCCGGACCACCGCGACGATGCCGTGTCACATCCCGTAAATTAATATGAGAATCGGTGTGAGAGAGGGAGAAGGAAGATGAATGAAATGAGAAAGATATGGAGTGACATGTATTTGAAAATTAGATGAATAGGTGAGAGCATTTTAGTCTTTTCAATCCAATTATAATAAATGTTTTATCCTTAAGGGCATTTTAGTCATTTCACATGAAAAAAACGTTAAAAACTAACAGAATTGAACGGAAAGTGCAAAGTGAAAATTTTGCACATTTTAAGCGTAGTCAGTTAAAAAAAAATTCTATGTATACCCAGGTGAAAAGCAACAAAATTTAGGTGTAACCACCTGCAATTATCCATTCTAAAAGATATTTACTTTACCGGTGGTCAGAGATTGGAGTTCTATAGCATTATTATCACTGAAAATAAATCAAAGTTTTGGTGTTTCCCCAAATAAAACTATAATAATATTTTTAAATACAATCACATCTTAACTGTGAAGCGTGACAAATATAAATGTATAATTGTTGGTAGATTTTGAACATTTAATTGATCTCTAAAATTTCAATCATTTTCACAACAGTAGCACGTGTTACTGATACCGATCCACGTGCAAATATGTCCAAACATTAACATCATTGTCACGTAATCAACAAATCAACGGCTCAGATCAATCCACTTGTCTGTTCAACAGAAAGGCGTATCCACATGGAAGATTCCTCGCACAATTCCAAATATTTGAACATTTCGCACCTTTCATAATCTTTTGCTTTTCTATCATTAATTATCAATTAATTAATTGATTAATTGCAAAGCGTGAGACTAATAGGAATTGCCAGCGACAACAAAAGGGCTACGTAGAACATGGATAGCGACAAAACGTAAAAATAGTTTTTTGGGTACCGATAAACTTGTGGCTGAATTCTCAAAGGTAAACTAAAGATAAATGTGGATGGGGAATAGATGCAGAGAAAGAGTTCTGGAACATAGGGTTTGTCTGTAGGAACTCAGAAGAGCGCGTTGTGGAAGCAATTTCTAGACGGTTTTTGGGACATCTCCATTCCGAAAAGGTGGAGGCCGTAGGCGTCAAAGAAGAGTTATCATGGGCAAAAGGCGATAAATGGAAGGAAGTGGTACTCGAATCAAATTGTATTCGAGTGGTGGATAGTGTCCGACAAGGGAAACAATCGAGAAATATGTTCGGGGGCATCATCTATAACAGCAGACGTATCCTCTCTGCCCCATGAGTCGATTTCACACTAACCTTTGCTCGTATAACTTGTAATAAAATGGCTCACGAATTAACCAATCATGCTTTAACTAACAGTAGCTGAAATTATGATGAGAGGTTTGTCCCACAATTTGTAGCTTCAACTGTCCAGCTTGATGCCGGATTATTTGTTATTTAATCAATAAAATTCGTTTTACTTTAAAGAAAACGAGTTTGGATCAGGTTTTGTCGATCCAAACTATTAAAGAAATAACATAATAACAATAATAACTGACTTTTAATTGATTTTAGCAATGTTAGAAGAAATTATTTTGTAACCAAAAGAAAAGCAGAAAAAAAAACTGAACAATGATAAATTTTAAGTCTGAAATAAAAAAATTATAATTATATAAGAAATATATAATTTAATTATATTTTTAAATGATTTTGGGTACAGATTGAATCGGGTATAGGTCGCTCGCACGTGCTAAATTATATTTTTAAATGATTTCTCGTTTTAACAGGGACGGACGCATCATGTATTTGTTAAGTTCAAATTTTGTTGCCTTCTCTATCTTTCAAGGTTGAGGCCATACAACTTGTGGTTGTGGTTTGGGATAATTCCAGATATCACCCTCTAAAATATATCAAATCTCACCCAACACTCCTTAAAACCATTATTTTTACTAGCACCCCTTTAAAATGGGCAAAAAATCTCAGTTGTCAAAAATTTATTGAAAAAAGACAAAAATGCCCCTCTCCCTCACCACTCCCTCACCATACCTTCTGTCTCTCCTCCTTCTTTCCACCGTCGCCGGCAAGCCTCCTTCCGGCCAATCCCCTCCTGCCGCGTGTCCACCCTCCTGATGATAATGGCAAAGATTGAATTAATGGGGAGGGAGGCGAGGTTGAGGGTTTGGAAGGATAAGGAGATCAAGGTGAGGATGGAGGGGGCGGAGGAGGGGAGGAAAGGGAGGCTGACGGTGGCGGCGGAGGTGTTCGAGGTAGCGCCAGGAGTGGCGGTGGTGGAGGGGATTGGCCGGAGGGAGGCTCGTCGGCGACGGTGGAGGGAGGGAGGAGAGACAGGGTATGGTGAGAGAGAGTAAATTTTTTACAACTGAGATTTTTGCCCATTTTAAATGGGTGCTAGTGGGAATAATGATTTTATGAAGTGTTGAGTGAGATTTAATATATTTTAGAGATTGGTATTTGGAATTATCTCTAGTAGTTTAGTTTGTCACATAATTTACCTATTTTAAAGGTGAATAAGAATTACACGTTTTTTGTTAAATAACCCAACATATGGGCTGTTATCAACCATGGAAATGTAGTCAATCATTTAATTTAATATAGAGAATGTTGATATTAATGGAATATCAATAAATTGTTGTTTTAAAAATACAATAAATTGTTAAAATAAATAAAATATCAAAAATAATATTGATATTGATATTATTGAATTTATATGCTCTGCTAAATAGAGAAACTTTTTATACAGAGACTAAACATAATTACAATGAAAAATAAGATTAATACGAACATTTTACAAGGTCATACAAATATTTCAATTTGTATTTTAAAAAGATATTACTCGTAAATATTGTGACATTTCCGATCAAAAAGAAATTGTGACACTTTATTTTGTATAATTGTTGATGATAAATTTTTTAGAATAAAATACCAGCTCTACACACTCTTCCATCTGAAACTATATCAATATAAAAAATAAAAAATAGTTCTATTTATACAACATAGTTCGATCCGTTTTATCTATATCTAATTGTGATTTTTTTTCATCAGCAACTCTTAATTAGCTTTCGTTATCACATAAAACCGTAACGTACTATTAATTCATATCATTTTCTGTCGACATATATAAATAACAAAAATTCACAATCAGTTAAATTGTCTATCGTGAAATGATCTATCTTTTTTCAATAGAAAGAAAACACCCAAGTTTTAGAAAATATACATGAATTGATGGGTTATGGTCCCAACTCTAAAATGTCTTTTGGTCGATATAGATTTGTAGTTGGTTCACATGTTAGGTACGATGAGTTACAATGCCACGACACCGTTTTATTGTTCGGCCTATGAACCTTGCTCGGTCTATTGTGGAGGGTACCCCACAAATTGATGTTTATTTTGCCTCTGTTCCATTACAGAAATTTCGTTTAGTGGAATTTTGTGTGCTAAAATTGGGTCATCAACTTGGAATTTAAGCATAATTGGCCAATTAGGAGGGACACTTAATTTAATTGAGACAAGATTAAGGGTTGGTTGTTGTTTGATATCTTTTTATATTGTTTTGAAGGAAAAATCGAATTTTATGAATTAAATTGTAAATAACTCGACATCAACTTGGACAGCTGAAGGTAAAGATGGTGAGACAGACCCCTCATCGTAATCCCAGCTACTGTTAGTTAAAATAAATATGGTCAATTCGTGAGTCATTTGATTATGATCAAAACAAAGCACATAAGTTCCGATAATGGATGTACGCAATACCGTTCGCTAATAATTCATCCAAAGTTGTTCAACTCGATCCTTTTAACATCATGTAGAGTCACAGCCTCCAACTCATACGGAAGAAAAATTCTCGTGATTTTAAACCAGTCTCCTCGATTAATCATGCGATCAATATGACCATTACAAAATTCAAATCGCGATACTTACAAATATTTGCATTATATTATTATTAGTTGACAATGAATCTAGACTGAATATTTTGTATAATTCACCACTATAAATATTTTCCAATTTTCTTTTCATGTACGACGATATTAAAATATTAACTAAAACGGTTTATTATTGTATTATAGATCTTGTGGCCCGAAAGTGTTTTCAATTATTAGTGCTATAAAATGTTTTTAATGTCATACATTTGAAATCAATAAATATTTAATTTCTGGTTCAATAAAAATATATTTATTTTCGAATATCTGAAGTATTTTTTTCTCCTTTTGTTATTTCCATAGAATATTCGATCTCTTAATTAATAATTCATTTTACAAAATAAATAGAGAAGAAATATGTGGGTCCCTTTGACGCACGTGACATTCTAGCCACCTTTGATTTCCCAACTGATTGGGACTTGTTTTTGTTTAATCAAAAGCATTATTCTTATTATATTTTTGGTCAAATAGCATGACAAGAATTTCATTACTAAAATTTTCACTTGAAAAATAAAATATTGTTATTTAAGGCTCTGATAAAAAATTAAATTATTCAGATTCAATTTTTGATATTTGTCATCACTTCAGTAGTTGAGACTCACGTTATTTTTAGAAAGTATAGAATATAATCAGATTGAAAGAATATTGAGAGTTTTATAATGAATAAAATGATGTAATTTTTTTAAAAAATATTTGATATTTGATGTAATGTTAATCTCTTAAGCATTTTTTTTGTAAATTTAGAAAGTAAACAAATAAAAATTTAAAATATTACTTAAATCAAAAATCATATACTTCAAAATATGTTTTGTGGGAGAGTTAGTAGATGAAAATAATTGTCGAAATATATCAAATCACAATCCACTGTCAAGTTCAAATTCAAGACTAAAATACTCAGCGTCCTTCTCGGTAAGGCCGCCAGGACCAGCTCCTAGCTCTACGAGCGCCCCATCATCACATCATTGACGACGCTATGAAAGTTCCCACACTCACCCTCTATTTTCGCACTAACAACTCATGAATAGTGTCTACACCATCATCCCTACAGACACATTTCATAAAATGCCACCCCCTTCATGAGAACTCCATCCCCTGCCTCATTTGCTTTTCTTCCCTTGCGGACGAACATGCCAACGAGTAACTCGACCTCCCTTCTACCGCTACCAACGAGTACATTTTCTGCCTCATTTAGGATCAGCTCGTAATTTCCTTTATGCGTGAAGAACATCCAACACTTTTTACTCTTTTAGTACTAGGTTGCCCACGAACCAACTTAATGCCACCGCTTCATAATCTCGCTCGAGATAAATATAAATTTTATGCAAACAATTCAACGTCGCTTTGTTTAAAAAAAAAACCAGACGCGATACCAAATTATCATAAAACAGAGTTTCCTGCTAACCATTATCACGGTGACTAATTCTATAAACAAACCATATGGTTTATCGTATAAAAAACATATTACTAATTTAAAACGTCCACAAAAACCGCTCTCTTAGCTAAAATTACACGAGTAAATTACCAAACAGCCCCTCAATCCTTTACCCAAAATATCAACGAAGAGAACACAAACACGGAGGGTTGGTTGAGAGGCACGCGTCGACCCAGCCCACTCGGCGGTGGCTCCCACCGTCCGTACGCCACGAGCCGTCCCTTTCCGGCGGCGACTCTCCCCGCAGAAGCCTCATAATCGTCCATCAAATTTCGAAAACCACCCTTGACCTTGACCCCATCAATTATTGTCCCCTCCGCACGCACTGGTCCACGAAATTTCCTACCCACACGAACCACAGCCACAACCTTATCTATATAACAGCCACACCCTCTCCTCCCCCATTTCGCAGAAACCCATTTCCTCAATTCCTCTAAAAGACCTGTCCTTCCTCCTCCAGCTTCTGGGTTCGATCTGTTTGGGTGTTTGGTGGGTGGAGAGAGCGATTGTTGCAGTAGGGTAGATCCCAGGGTCGACAAGTTGTCGTCATCACGGCTATATACGGAGTTTCTCGGATCCTGATTCATGTCCGGTCGGTACGACGCAAGGGTTGTGTGATCGAGACCAACCCTTCGCCGCACGGCGGGCGTGGCGCTTTGCCGTCTGAAGGCGGTAGTCCTTCCGACCTCCTCTTCCTCGCCGGCGGTGGTGTCGTCTCTGCCCGTCTCTGCTGATAGGTAGATTTTAGGTGTGTTTTGATTTTAGAGCTCTAGATTCTAAAGTATTAAGGAGAAAAGAAGGGTTTTTTTTTTCAAGTATTAAGATCCCGATTGTAGCAAGTCCCCGTCTGTTTGTGAGTTTCGGATCCGAGATGTTGAGGATCAAGAGGGTTCCGACGATCGTGTCGAATTACCAGAAGGAGGAGGGTGAGGATGGTGCTCGGCGCGTGGAGGGTTGTGGCCGGAATTGCCTCCGGAGGTGTTGCCTGCCAGGTATATGATTCAATGCCTATTTGAAGTTTTTGTGTGTTTAGTGATTGGTTTTTGAGTTTTTGAGTCTTAATTGTAAGTGGGTAAATGCCTCTTTTTGAAGTTTTGGTGTTTCTTGATTGGTTTTGAGTTTTTGAGCTGTGATTGTAACTGGGTAAATGCCTCCTTTTGAAGTTTTAGTGTTTGATGATTGGGTTTGAGTTTTTGAGCCGTGATTGTAACTGGGTAAATGCCTCTTTTGAAGTTTAAGTGTTTCATGGTTGGTTTTTGAGTTTGTGAGCCGTGATTGTAACTGGGTAAATGCATCTTCGAAGTTTTAGCGTTTAATGATTGGGTTTGAGTTTTTGAGTCTGATTGTAACTGGGTAAATGCCTGTTTGAAGTTTTAGTGTTTCATGGTTGGTTTTTAGTTTTTGAGCCGTGATTGTAACTGGGTAAATGCCTCTTCGGAGTTTTAGCGTTTAGTGATTGGGTTTGAGTTTTTGAGCCGTGATTGTAACTGGGTAAATGCCTCTTTGAAATTTTTGTGTTTGATGATTGGTTTTGAGCTGTAATTGTAACTGGGTAAATGCCTCTTTGAAGTTTTAGTGTTTCGTGATTGGTTTTTGATTTTTTTCAGCCGTGATTGTAAGTGGGTTTTGGTGTAATTGTGGTTTGGATAGGTGCAAAGCTCCCTCTTTATGCTTTTAAGAAGCAGGACAAGGTTGCTGGTGGTGAGGAAGATGGGGTTGACCATGAGGACAAGGAAGCTCCTGTGGCTTTCCTTGACGAGCTCCTTCTTGGGGAGGTAGCTATGATAATAGATTTCTGGTTTTTTGTGTTTGATCTTGAAAGTTATAGTTCTCAATCTCGAGTTGTGAGATTGTTTTCTTGTTGATGATAGTGGGAGGATCGTGCTGAGAGAGGGCTTTTTCGCTACGATGTCACTGCCTGTGAAACCAAGGTATGCGATTGATTCCTCTTTCCCTATCCTATGCATTTGATGTTTATGAAGTCGATTTATGGGGTTTTTCTAAATTGCTAACAATTGTGTGGTGTAGGTGATTCCGGGCGAGTATGGGTTTGTTGCCCAGCTGAACGAGGGCCGCCACCTGAAAAAGAGGCCAACTGAGTTCCGCGTTGATAAAGTCCTGCAGCCATTCGATGGCACCAAATTCAACTTCACCAAAGTCGGGCAGGAAGAGGTGCTCTTCCAGTTCGAGGCGAGCGAGGACGGAGAAGTACAGTTCCACCCAAACGCTCCTATTGATGCTGAGAATTCTCCAAGTGTTGTTGCCATCAATGTATGCTTCTAGTTATCATCAGTGCCCTTGAAAACTTGTAATAGCCTTGGAATTCATTTCACCTCTGTTGTGCACAATTCACAGGTCAGTCCCATTGAATATGGGCACGTTCTTCTGATCCCTCGCATCCTGGAGTGCTTGCCACAGAGGATTGACCGCGATAGCTTCCTTCTTGCACTTTACATGGCCGTTGAAGCTGGAAACCCATACTTCCGCTTGGGCTACAATAGTTTGGGAGCATTTGCCACCATCAACCACCTCCATTTCCAGGTATCTATCTATAATCTATTAGACTCCATTTTTCATAAGCTACAATAATAATCCGTATTAGAATGGAGCTTATCAATTTGAAAACGAAAAGAAGTCACGACAATAATCTTATAATCAGATTAAGGGATTAAGCCAGGCCTAATTGGGGAGTTAAGGGAAATTATTAACTTTTACGATTACAGGCTTATTATTTGGCTGTGCCCTTCCCAATTGAGAAGGCTCCCGTCAAGAAAATTGCCACTCTTGATACTGGGGTGAAGATCTCCGAGCTCTTGAAGTACCCTGTTCGAGGTCTTGTCTTTGAAGGCGGAAACGCCCTGCAAGACCTGTCCGATGCTGTGTCGGACGCCTGCATTTGCCTGCAAGAGAGTAACATACCCTACAATGTCCTCATTGCAGATTGCGGGAAGCGGATCTTCCTCTTGCCACAGGTAAATGCTATTTACTGTCATATGAGATAACATGCGTGTGAGCTGGTTTCAAATTAGTTGCTTATTATTGTGCAATCGAATAGTGTTATGCTGAGAAACAAGCGCTCGGGGAGGTGAGCGGGGAGCTTCTGGACACACAAGTGAACCCGGCTGTGTGGGAGATCAGCGGGCACATGGTGCTGAAGAGGAAGAAGGACTACGAGGAGGCGTCGGAGGAGAATGCCTGGAGGCTCCTTGCTGAGGTGTCACTTTCCGAGGAGAGGTTCCGGGAAGTGAGTGAAGTCGTCTTCGAGGCCATTGCTGCCGGCGTCAATCAGGAGGAGCGCCCCGATGCGAAGGTTCAGGTTCAGTCTGGGGATGGTGTGAGCGCTCACAGCATGGTGTCTGGGACTAAGGAATGCGTCGTCCTGCAGTAAGAAGCGTGCTTGTCGGTTCTGTCATGATATAGCATAAATAAGCAAAACACTGTTTTTGCATTTGTGTTTGGTTTGCGATCTCTGCATTTATGCTTCGTTTGTGTGTGTGTGTGTGTATCGTTTTGTGGTCGGGATCATGTAAAAAAATACTACGTTTCTGCTGGAAAACTATGTAGCATATGCTGTTATGATCTTACCTGTGAATGCTCAAATCACTCATTGTTTGTTTTAATAGTGCTATAGGCAGGGTTATGGATATCCCCGATATTAGTTAATACACTGACGTTTCATTCTTACGACGAAATGACATATATCGGTGAAAATAAATAAACGAATAAACAATCCACATCTACATTGGAATGTGTAAGCTGCTGCACGTGTCGCGGTGATGTGGTGGCGGATTGTTCAAGTAACCACGTGGCGATCAGATTCTAAAGCAACACGTGTAACACATGTGTAGCTAGCAACCCAAGTAAAATAGAAACATTAATTTGTTCATCTCACGTTGTCTTCGAGACTTCAACACAATCACAAGAGCAACAATTGTTTTGAGATCAACAACGTCATGGCTTTGTCGAATCGTTTCCATATCTACGGCCCTCGATCACTCTCTCTCGTGTCCCCGTTTCTCTGCACGCCCGTCAAGGTTCAATTTCTCAATCAGCTCTTTGAATATCGAGACTTAGTTCAATGTCAATTAATTTTCATGTGTGTGGTAGAGACATGGAGGAGAAGCAAGAAGCAAGAAGAGCCATCAGGAAGAGGAGAGAGCACTGTCCACAGCTCAAGAATTCGAAAGAGTCGCGGAGGAGAAGGAGCAAGGACTTGCCAGCCAAACCATCGACAAAGCTTACGACGCCGTCGACGAGGCCACCTCCGATGATCCCGACCTCGAATCCATCAAAAATAGGTACCAACGACATCAACCCGGCGCCGATTATCACAAAAAACCCGACAAGGATTAGATAAACAGATGAAAAGAACTTATCATGTTTATATTTGTCACTCGTTACAAATAAGTCTATGAAGAGTGAACTTGAATTTTATGTTATTCATCTAACTTGTTTAAATTTAGTTAATATAGTTTAGCTCGAACATGAAGATAAGCTCAATTATTTTATATTCAATAATTGAGGCCCGACAATATTACTAATCAAATAAGTTATAATACACGAGCGAGAATAGACGAAATATTGCCCACTTCAAATCCACAATCAGAATCAGAGACTAAACATGCTAAATTGATCGTAACATGAGCGGTTGAGTTATTTTTGTTTTAATATAAGCTCGAACAACATCTAGATGGATGACAACAGTAAAAATTGGCGGGACAATTTCCTCACTATAGTTTCAGGTAAAATGATAAAAACCCGCCAATTTCCTCACTATAGTTTCAGGTAAAATGATAAAAACAAAACTAACGGTCACATTGTCCTTACAAGAAATAAAATTAACTGAAATAGGCTTAGAGAAGCTATTTAAAATAAATCGACATCATCCAAATACTATCAGATCAAAATATCTTGCTTGATGGCTTTCACTATACTCAAGCAATCAAATTTTACATTCCAATATACTCAAACAATCAGATTTTACACACTTCAAACAAGTTGTTCTTCCTAGTCCGTCATGGCGCCTCCTAACTTCCATACAAAATGTCGCCCCGGTCGTCCCTGCAAACCATCCCCATATTCCAAGCACCACTCGTAATATTTACACCTTCATTTGATCTTAAGATGACCTTGGTTGATTGAGTTACTTGCCCGTCTTACAAAATAATAATAATATTTTATTAATTTAACAAATTAGTGACTAGATTCTCTATATTCCACATTCAATACAATAAAACAAGTTATAATTGAAATTTACAACTTGTTTATTACTAGATTCCTGTCTTTGCATCATCACAGTATTGATCTGTACACTAAAACCCAGAAATGACTAGTAAAACAGCCCACAAAATTCACACTGTTAATTTCTTCCCAACAAAAACAACACAATCCTCAAAAATCCACAGATCATTGGCTACCAAAAATCTCAGACCAGTTCTGGGACAATCCAACAAGCAGGACCTGCTCTTGAAACAGACTCACGAACCTTCCTTGTCCACTTCGTCCCCAAATCGTAGACCTCCAAGTCAATGCACCACCAAGACGAGCAATCCATGAAGTGCACTCTGTTTCCTCCTAATCGCTCCGACGAAGACGAAACACAGCACGACCCATTACGCGCCAGAAACAGAGCATCACTCCCCAAGCTCTCCACCTTGCACCACTCTCGCTTCCCCAAATCCAACCTATAAACCTTAAACTCCTCGTCTTCGTCGTCGTCGTCGAACCCGTACAAGCCCTCGTACCTCGGGGTTCTCACGACAACAAAGAACTCGCCGGACGACGAGCTCGCCAGGAACTTCTCCGACAAGCCGCCGTCGACGGAGGCGGCCACGAGGACGACCCTCGGATCGGGCCCGCTGGGCTCGCATTCCAAGATCGCGCCTTTCCTGTCCGTGACGTAGAACCTGTCGCCGTGGAACACGACGTCGACGTACAAGATCTCCGGCGACGTCGCCGGAGGGTCCAGCTCGGTCCAGTCCTCGTCCCCGGTCCTGCAGAACCCCAATTTGAGCCCGGTCTGGTAAATCAGGAGAACAGAGCATTCCGGGTCGACCGGACTCGTCGAGATCGCGCCCCTTTTGATCGATTCTTGAACCGGTCCGGCGAGCCCGTGATCGATTCGGGGGAGAGCGACGTGGGTTTTCGATACCGGGTCCAGGAGCCCGATCCGGTGCGGCGGGTCGATCCCGACGGTGATGAGCCACCCCCCGGTCGAGCCGGGGACCCAGTACCGTCCCCGACCGGTCTCCGGCAGGCCGATCCCGATCGAGTCCCGGGTCGAGGCGTCTACGAGATCGGCGGCGGAGGGATCGTGCTTGGCGGGGACGAAGAGGAGGGGAGGGAGTCTCCGGTGGGAGGAGGCGGCGGCGGATCGCCAGGCGGTGCAGACGAGGGCGCAGCGGAGGAACGCGACGTCGTTTCGGAGGGAGTCGAAGATGTGGGCGAGGAGCTCTTGCGGGAGGTCGGGCCATGGAGGTCTCGGCGGCTCTGCGCTCATTTCCGGCGGAGAACGGTGGCCGGAGACGCGGCGATCGGTTGCTCTGTTTTTTGTTGGTTGCTCTGTTTTTTGTTGGTTGCTCTGTTTCTTGTTGGTTGCTCTGTTTCTTGATTTTGGGTTGATTGTGTATTAGGGTTTTGGGGCTGTTGTGTTCAGGGTTTATAATAAGGAGGGAACAGTGAGTAATGAGGCGGTTCAGTGACTAAATTTACTTGCGGGCCAATCTTGCACTTTGTTAAATTTTAAATTCGAGTCCCTGCAGGCTTACGAAATTACGAATAGTCCCTGTGTGACTTTTGCCTTTCGGTATGGTCAATGGCTTACACAATTTACTTGCGGACCAATCTTCGTTTTGTGAAATTTAAACTTTGAGCCCCTGTGAGTTTATGAAATTACAAATTGGCCTTATGATTTGTGATGTACTGATGACGTGTGTCGTTGCTCAAAACCGGCTGACCAGAACCGGTAGTTAAAGTTGAGAACTGAATTGGTCAGTTCGGCTATTGTTTCCAAGAATTGAACTCGGAACGGCATGGATGTGAAATCCAAAAATCGGGTAACTGGAGTTTTTGGTCGGAATTTTAGTTAAAATTGAATCGATTTTGAATTACTATATAATCCATCATCTTCCTCTCAAATCAGAACTCCAATACAACAAGTAAACTAGAAATGTGAGCAAAACCGAAAGCTCACCTTTCAAATTCAAGAACAACTCACAAAGACCTACGAGCAGTTAATGTAACACTGAAACACTCAAGTAGCTCTTATACAATCCAATCTCAAATTACAAACACCTATAAAAATAAATTAAAAACTAGAAAAATTACACCTCCATTGTCCTCCGCCGCCACCCCCGCTTCCACAAGAATGGGCCTCGTTGACAGTGATGTTGTGTTCGTCGAGGTTATGGCCGATGATTCTTTTAATTGTCGTTCAATCTCTCAAACTGTATAATCGATTCCACGAGAAAAAAATCGAGAAATTTTGAAGACTTGAGAAAGTGGGTATTGGATCGAAAGCTGAAAAACACGGAGATAGAAATTGATAAAGATAAGACGACATGTATGAACACAACTACACCATGTAGATGATGAAAATGTTCACATGTGAAGAGCAATGGATGCGTTGTTAAACCATATCTGGTACAATCAGTTAACCTCATTTCGGTACAAACCAAATTTGAAATCAAACCAATTTCTTCCGACTGTTGATTTTCATAATCGAGACATGTTCACTTTCATCTAGTTTCGGTCGATTTTTCGGTTCCTGGTTTAATTTGAGGATCCATATTCTGAAATATCCGAAGAGGTTTACATTACAATACGACGCCGTTTAGAGGACAACTCGAAACGACGACGTACGGAATCGTCTGCCTCCTTTTGAGACGCTGTCTCAGTCTCTCACTGTTGTTGAGCTTTCACTGCCACTGCAAAGAGACAACAGTAGCTTGCTGGGAGCGATCAAGAGACGACCAGAGCCACCGGAATCGCCGAGAAGCATGGAGGGTGTGGGGTCAAGGTTGGGCCGAGCCTCGTCGCGGTACGGTCCCGCGACGGTCTTCAACGGTCCTGTTCGCAGGTGGAAGAAGAAATGGGTCCACGTGTCCTCGTCCTCTTCGTCTTCCTCGTCAATCAGTAGCTTCCGGAGCTCCAGCTCTCAAAACCAGGGCTCTCGGCTCCTCCTCTGCCGGTGGACCCCAATCTCCTCCTCCTCAGCCGCCGCCGACAGCAGCTCCGCCGCGCCGGAGGAGCCTCCCAGGCGCAAGTTCCGATACACCCCCGTAAGTGGGTCTCTTCGATTGAGCTCGTGTACCTGTGTGTTTTGCTGTGCTGAGTGATGGTTGTGTCTAGGGTTTGTGGGAAAATTTTGGGGTGGGGTGAAGTGGGGTTCAGAATTTTGCTAGGAATTTTCTGGGTTTCGAATTTGGGTTCTTCTTCTCGATTCTAGTCTGCTCTGTGCCATAAAAAAGATGGTGCTTATTTGGGGATGCTGATGGTTTGTTGGAGAGTTGGGTTTTTGGAGAAAGCTTGTGGTTTTGAATTTGGGTTGTCTTCTTGATTTTAGGGTGCTCCTACTGAGCATGGCCATAGCTATGGTGTTGAAAGGTGCTACCTTTTTTCAGGTTAACTTGTGATAGGGGTCATTTTTTAACTGGGTGTCAGATTTTCTTGGAAATTTTCTGGGTTTTGAATTCAGATTCTTCATCTTGGTTCCTGTGTGCGCTGTGATTCTAGTCTGCTCTGTGCTGTAAAAAGATACTAATTTGATATTTGGTGGTATTTGGAGAAGCTGATGGTTTGTTGGAGAGTTGGGTTTTTGGGGAAAGCTTCTGGTTTTGAATTTGGGTTGTATTGTTGATTTTTGGGTGCTCTGACTGAGCATCACCCTAGCTATGGTGTTGAAAGGTGCTACCTTTCTGGTTAACTTGTGATAGGGGTCATTTTTGAACTGGGTGTTAGATTTTCTTGGAAAATTTCTGGGGTTTGAATTCAGATTCTTCAACTTGGTTTCTGTGTGGTCTGTGCATGCCAAAGAAATTGCCTTTGTGAAATGCTACTTTCTTTCAGGTGAGCTTGTGATTTGGTTTTTGTTGGTTGTCAATTTGGTTTTGGGATTCTGTTACTGTGTACTTCCTCTTTACTCTGGCTTATTAAGATGGGTTTGTGTTCTATGAGCACACTGAACACATGTAGTTGATACTTGATGGGTCTTTCAGTATGAGTGACTTGTGCTACAATTGGTGACTAAAGTTTCAGTCCCCTTGTATTTGCATTATTGATCATCAAACTTTGTATTGATCCATGTTGCCGCATGGTTCTACTTCTGTTATTGTAAATATTGTTTGTATCAAGCTTTCAATAGCATGAAGTTGTTTGAGCATGTCTTTACATACAAGGTAACATGGCTGTGCTGTTTCGGTTTATGCTAAAGTTGATAATGGATAATCTTTATTTTTGTTTAGTTTGGAAAAGAAACTTCACGAACTGCTTTATATTTTAGATGTGTTACCAGTTCCAAATTTATTGTTTTGAAATTTAATCTACCGTGCAGATAGCTGTGCTGGAAGAACACAAGAAAGCTGTTGCGAAGAAGGCTGATGAGGAAACTAAAACGAGTGAGATGGACCAATCGATAGCTAGGTCCACTGCAAAGAGCAATGAGTCACACGGAAGGCCCGATTGCAATGAACTCGTGAAAGAAGACACTAAGGTTACGCATTTTAATCACTGTAAATTTACAGTTTGTTGATAGTTCATTTCTATACAACAAGATCATTGTGAAAGCTACGGAGCAGTTTACCCTTCCCTGCTTTGCATTCGGGTTTGAGGATTAAATGAAACCCAAAGCTATTGACTCCTTACTAACACTCTGTAATAAAGGTGAAATTAACCATGATCCCAGATTTCAGTTAACCTTGGTCAGGTCTACCTACTCATGAGACTGAACCGGATTCTGAGAGCCGAAGCTAACCCTAGTGTTTCTAATTAAGGATTATTTTAGAAATTAATTTGGGGTATGCTAAGATTTTTTATTATTTGGGTATCCATGTGACCAAACTTCATTGTGCACTCATTTGTTGATAAATAATTCATATACTAAGTTTTGTGCACTTTAAATGTTTGTGCACATACAATATTTTTTCCTGGGCACCCAAAAATGTTTTTTATCCATAGAATGAGTTTATCCAAATTTGTTCAGCATACTCATGATGTCCTTACTCCTTACACATTCCTTGTGTCCATTTTTCTTATTCACATCAAAACTTGTATTCTCAGTCGTGTATTGTATCACAAAGTGCATGATTCTATATTAACTGGGCTGATATGGTTATTATTCTGTAAATACAGGATGCTAATACGAACCCTTTTGATTCAAGTCAAGTTGGAAACAAGGACACCGATGGTCAGTTGAAGACTAAAACTACAGCTCCATTCTGGTCTGTCAACTGATCATGGATACTGTACCGATGTGAAGCATCATCATGTTATAAATCTGATATTAGACCACTGTAACTAAGCTCTAGTCTGTGTTTCCAATCCCAACCCTGTACTATTAATTCACTACTTTTACAGTTATTGCCTAATTATCGCATGTATTGTGTATATATCATGTCTTGTAGGTGATCTGTGAATCCAGAAAATGTCAAGGCACAAGTTGTGTCAAAATCAAATCAGAAAATTAAATAAATGAGGCAATGAGCCTTCAAAATTTTAGATGAAGCTACACTCATCTTTTTTTTTTGGCGAAAAATAAAAATCGAATACAGGAGTACACAATAACTCTCAAATACTTTGTGCAAGAAATTAGTTTGTAGAAAACGGAACGAATTGTACTAAACCAGTCTTCAAGCTCAAGAATCTTTCACTCACTGTTCGGTTTCTTTAGTGACACCAACTTCAGCTGGTCGAATAACTCGATCATATAGCACATATCCCGGCTGCAATGTAATAATAAACCTCCATCAGTTGGTAAAATAACAAAATAGCATATATGCACTAATATTTAATTCTCCTCACTGTAAGAAAGATTCTTGCCATTGCATTCATAATTGGATCGGTAAGTAAGTTCAACAAACATAATCAGAGGACACGAGTACCTTCAAAACAACAGCTATGGTGCCCGGAGGCTTTGAATTATCTGGAACTTGGAAAACAGCATTGTGCCTGTGCGGATCAAATGGTTCATCCGTAGGATCATATTTTTCCACCCCATACTTCCTAAATACCTGCAGGAAGAAGCTTCTGTGAGCATTCGATAGTAATCAATTCATGTAGTCTTTAAGCCTACCATTGGAGCAACCTCAGTACAAAGAGTTCTAAATATGCACCAAGTGAACTTCCAAATGCAGAAACTTCAAAGAAGATCAATTCAAGTTCATTGACCACAAATGAGGCGCTGAGCCTATGTTACTGGCCTTAAAAATATAGTATGGTTTATCTTCTGAAAAGGTAGTGGGAAATTTAACACCTCCATCATCCTTCTCTTCTTTTTTAGTTACTTTATTGAAACATGATTAATATTTTTCACTTTATAAATCGTGAAACAAAAGAGGAAATAGCAAACTTCAAACAAAATATTTACCCCCAAGTAGCTGAAAGTTACAGACAGTGGAATAAGAGAACATATACAATTTAGTTCTTAGCTCTCAACCTCTTCTGTATTTATCATCTACGCTTCTTGTACTCTCTTTTGAGTAATAGTTTAAGGAGAAGAGAGTGTATTATTACCTCGATAAGCTGTTTCTCAGTCATTTCAACACCTTCTAAAAGTGTTTTTAGAAGTGGCACGGCTCCAGAAGTGTCTTCAGAAGTATCAATCTTTGAAAAACTCTCCTTTACAACAGAAGAAGCCCTTCCTAGATTATCTGCAACATCCAGTAAGCCTTTCGCAAAACTCTGCAGCATATTTTTATGCAAAATGTGAGAATATTACATCAAAGAAGAATACCAAAATTCTGCAACCAAATCCGAACATGATAATGATGAATCCTTGTACTCTAATCCAAGGGTTTAATGTGAAATCACATATAAGGGTTTAATGTGAAATCACATATCCCTTATTGAAATCACATATCCCTTACCAAAGGGCTTAAGCAATGAAAAGACGAACCTGTATGGCAAACTTTTTCGAGTTCTCTGCTTCGCGTCTTGTCCTGCCCATGACATTCTCCATTTCTGCGTAAGTCCGTAGATATTTATCTTTCATTTCATCAATCTCTTTGTCCTTAACCTTCAAAAGTTCATTCTTTTCGGCCACAAGTTTCGCCAAATCATCACTTGATAAATCACCCTCAGCCTCTAAATCTGAATCAGAAAATGCAATTCATTTAGCAGCACGCCTCCTTTTGACAGAAGGATATATGATTGACTCATGTTCCGAGTTCAAACCTGATACTTCTGCTTTTCCAGGTTCAGCGTTAGAAGAACCACCTTTGCTCTCCACAGAAGCTCCATTTTCCTTCTCATGAGTTTCAGGGGATGCAGTTGAAGAAAATCCAAATCGTTGCAAGGTCGAGGGATTCAGTTTTGAATGATCAAAGGAAGAAACTTGACTTTGTGCCAACTGGAAGAGAAAAAGTGTACGCAGTTTGATTGAAATTATAAATTTCAATTCCATACTAACATCCAAAATGATACTACATAAGCAAACTGAAAATTGAAATCCCTGACTTCATTTAAGAAACTTAAGCGAGGAAAACTTAATTACTGAAGTAAATACTTTCTACCTAAATTGTTACAAACTTATATTTGACAGTTGACACCAATTAAAATATCCACCTAATCAACGGGAAAAGAACGTAAAGACTAAAGAGGCATTGTTCAATTAATAACTCAAACCACAGCTCAAAATGTGAAGTTCATTAATCACCCCCATCAAGTTGAATAGCAAGCTATCTAGAAGTCATGATTATACTTTTTTAGAAAAAATATCACAAAAAATACAAGCAACTTGATTTTTTCTCATCGACATATAACTTTAGTGCATGGCACATAACTTTGACAATTAAACAGTTATGACATGATCAAATTAAATATTATCGTGAAACTTGTACATGGATAAGTAGCAATCATGATAAAAAATTAAGTACAGAACACCAACAACAATAAACCCTAGAGATTATAAAAGACAGCTTCCGAACTTCTTACCTCTATCCATTACACTAAGAAAATGGGCTTTATAAAGACAATGAGTAGTATTTAGTGTTCTAAGAACCCCCAACTTGTCCAATTAATCCTCTGTTGATTCCCAATTAATATATAATTTATTTTCCAATTAACCCCCAACTAATCCCCGATTAGTCCCCAAAAGACCCTCTCTGCCCGACTAGCACATAGAGTGTATTAGAACATTGCAGTAAGATGAAAACTAGCAAAATCTTATATTCAGTCCAAAAACATAGCCTTAAACCCTGCCAAGGCTCTAACCAGAACAGTGGACAAAATTTTAGATTTATGGTGTGGAAACAAAAAAGTAACTTTAAACCTACACAAAAAAGCAAAATTACATGTTTTCCAAATATACAGAAATCAAATAAAAAATATGTAGCCTACAATCAAAACACATCAAAAAAGAACAAACCAGTTCAAATTTATAAAAATCCCAAATTGATATCAGAAAAGTGAGCTAAACACATAAGGTTCACAAAATCAGGCAAATCCGCAGAGACCCTTAAACCCTAACTAAACCCTCACACAAATTTCCAACTAAAATCAAAAGATAATATCCAATAAATACCTTTCTCAGAGGTTCAGAAACAAGGGAATGGAACTGGGTGGAGAGGATCGGCAAGTGATGCTTCTCCGACGCAGAGAGGAGCAAGGAGCTCCTCGAGACGCGAGACAAAACCCTACACGCCAGCATCGTTTTTAAGGAAGAGACGAGATTGCAGATTGGTCAGAGAGACAAAAAGATTGGATTTTTATTCAAATACAGAGGAATCTGGAATGTTTGGAGAGCAAGAAAAATAGAAGAGAAAATGGGTTTTGCACTTTGCAGAGTTGGTGTCACTTGTTGTGGCCGTGAAGGCGAATTCGGTGTTTTATATATTCATGGACGAAAATACCCTTGGACAGTTTGGTTCTTGTGTCGCCGTGAGTATCACTAAACGGTGTCGTTAAACGTCAGTATTGCATTGCTGAGCTGTTACTGAATTTAAATAAGGGTTTTATTATTATTAGGGTATTAAAAATCTAAATTAGTGGAGTATTGAACTCTCTAGAAGTTGAGCCTTTTTTATTGTATTTATTTACGTAGTAATCGGTTTAGAGCAACTGGAAATATACCGGTCTCGGAATTTCAGCTATAGCTCATTTAGGTTATGTCTACCATGAAATTGACAGCATAAGTATATGACCGACAAATAAACTGATAATACATAATGCAAATGAGTCAAACAGTACAAAACAATTTAACAACACCGAACCCATGAACAAACACAACCCTTCTAAATAAGTACTCCGTCAAGACTCCAAATTTTAACCTAACTTCTCTCGCCGCCCGAACCCACGTCGCTTTCCAAAACATCAAAGTATCTACAAGGTCAGACCCAAGCACCTCCTTACGTGCCACACCCCCTACACAAGATTCCGTCCCTTCACAACCCTATCCATGGACCCAAGACGTGCCAACCCTCTCACCGAGATTAGACCAACGCCTTGACGGCAACGCCAAAATACTCTCCACTGACGTCTTTAAAGGATTCAAAAACAGAAGCGTCAATATTTGCTTCCCTTCCTATTTTCTTGTATCCAACTGAAACTCCTCGTCCACTTCTTCCTCTTGTATATGAGAATTCTACCATTGGTCTTCAAATCTTTTCACGCTCTTCAAGTTGTTATGAACCTTTCAATCGTCAACTTTCGACACCGCAACCTCAAGTATATGTCGAAATGTCGCATAATACCCAATCAAACAAAGAGGGTCCATATTGAACACGATTATCACAAGACTTTAAAAGAAAACATATGGAGAACGTTACTGCCCAAACAATTTTACCTCCAACCCGAGATCCACCGCGAAAACAAAAAGTCTTTCTAGGATACCACCAACTGTTTCCAACACATAATAGAATCGACATGCCCAAATATAATAAAGTCCTCACCAACTTCGCACAATGATAATAAATAACCATCATTGAATAATCCGCCGAAAACCTGTCGACGAACCAAAACAACAGGAGGTGGAGGCACACGAAGAAACCGTCACCTTAGTGAACTGGATGCTCTAAAAAATTGGATTCATCAATTTGATCATTCGTCCATGTATATTAGACTTTATAAATTACCTTAATGTTGAGCATTTGGTTCATGAAGAGTGTTATCATAATTAAACATGTTTGAAAATTAGTGTACAAACATTTTATTACAGGCCAAACATGCACAAATTAAGAACATAAAACAAGAACAGTCCAAAAAATGAAATACACATTCATATTATTATAAACATAAATAAACCCAGCAACAGTCTAAATGCTTGTAACCGATACAACAGACAACACATACAATCAATAAACCCAAAATAAGAATAAACTCACACTGCAAAGGCTGATACAAAAATTGCAGCAAATTCCAAAACTTATATATTCCGAAGATCAACAAATCAATCGTCGTATGGATTCTTGAAACTCTTCAAGAGAGTGGGGATGTCATAACTCAGCAGATCATCCACAGCCTGTATCATCTTAGGCTTCAACTTCTCGAACTTGTCGAAATTGTAAGTATTCAGTATCTCCCTGAAATGCTCAACGTTCGGCAGGTCTCCCTCCGGCACGTGATGGTCCTTCTGAATCTGCATTTCCAATAAAACGATCCAACCCGTGAAATTATACATAATCTGATGATCCTAAGTGAAGACAGTGTCCAAACCTTTGCGAATTCGTCTTCTAAGTTATCGATGAGTCTCTGCTGCGCCTTGCCCTTGCCTATCATAGCAGGCATCTCGTTCTTGAGATGACTGATGACGTAGGCGTGGATCTTGGCAGCTCTTCCGCGCTTCACAAACTCGTTGACCTGCACAAAAGTACAATTTGTTCATATATCATGCATTGGCCTTTTATTTTTAAGCGTGATATGGAAAGTGAACTCACTCGACGATCACAAGCCTTCTTTGGAATGTCTTTAAGATCGCAGAGAAGATCTTCCTGCTCTCTTTGGAAAAGTTCTTTCCCAAGTGGACCGCCATGTTCTTCGCTTAAGGGTATGTCATTGAACGAACTGGAAAAATAAAAAATCATATAGATATCAACTACATGATTTTTTTTGCTGATAACAGAAGAAGCGTGAATTAAAAGAGATATCGCACCCTATGTACACGCGCATGACCTCAGGGGTGTTCAGAACTTTGCCAAGTGACCACATCATTGCTCCATAGACCCTCATCAGCTGAAATACAGATACAGAATCAAATTGAATGGAACAACAGATATGTTGGTGTTAGAAATTTCATACTTGCTGGGTGTCGATTTGGTCAGCCTTGTTGAGGACCACGCGGATCTTGTCATCGTGGCCTCTTAGAGAGGAAATCACTCGCTTGAACTCATCACTGATATCAAGTTTGTGAGGATCGAATAGAAGCAAAATGAGGTCACACTTTGCAGCAAACCACGAAGTTACACCAGTGAAGTCATAGGCTCGTTGCATTCTCTGCTTTTCTCCTGATAAAACTCCAGGTGTATCCACAATCGTAACATGATCAAGAAGCTTCAAACATAAAAAAGGAAAAGAAAATATAAGTTACTCTCAAGTGTTAATACACGGGCAGACAGAACCAGCCATGTTGGATCAAGTAGCGGCCACAAGAGAAAATGTGAGAATTTTCAGAACAAGAACGAGTACATGATGTCGCATTTGAGAGCACTCAAACTTGGAGAGGAAGGAAGAACCGAAGGTAGTGAGGCCACTGAATGGCATGTCTGCTTGCACAGCAACAGTGTTACCGGGGATACTTCTTTCATCAGGTCCAGCCTGACACGAGTGAAAAATGAAGTTCAGCAAAGATGAAACTGAACTGATAGCTCGATTTCATAATCAAAGTTCAGAGGCACTCTTATCAATATCAGCAGTTTATATATTAAAGAGGTTTAGAAGCCCCGTAACAGAAACAGAAGTCTAATACCATGACAACAACAAATCTATCAGTTGTAGGCTCAGGTCCAATGTGGGCTCCTGTCAAACAGAATACACGATAATCGCCACGAGGAACAAAGCAACAGAAGCACTTGCGGAGAAAAGAGAGGCATTCCATGTTACCTGGATAACTAGAATTGAGCAAATGCTTAATGAACGTCGTCTTCCCTGTGGAGTATTGACCCAAAAGCATAACCATTGGTTTGGCATCAAAGTCACTGGCTGTCTGAGATGAGTAAAGATACGATAGTAAAAGACAATGAACATGTATTAATACTGTAGACCAACTCTTATGAGGGAAAAACTGAACTCACCAATGGAGGGGACACAAAATCACTGAAACAGTACATATCCTCCAATGGCTTCATTTTCTCAAAGTACAGCTTCTTCAAACCATCAACTATTGATGTAACAGTTGAAGAATTTACCTGAAAATGGACCAAAAACAGAATCCCATGGAAAATATGAAGTTTTAATGAAATCACAAAACTGAGATTTTGATTGAAAACAATGGTAAGTATACGAAACTGCAGTAACACTTATACAGAGGGTGTGAGTTCAATTAAAAACATCACATGGAGAAGTTAGAATCATGATAATAGGTAAATATTTCAAAAGTCTTTGAACCATCCAAATTGTTCAAATATAATCCATCAACTATCTAAGAAAGAAACTGCTGAAAAGAAAAAAAAAATAGATCGAAGAAGAAACTGCAATGAAGCTTTATAGAACTGTGATAAGGTACCTTTTTCGAAAATGATTTTGAAGTAAACCAGTTTTTCGACAGTGAGGGTTGTAACCGAGGATGACCTCCTGCATCAAAGGCAACTTACAATAAGCATAGATTAAAACAAAAAGGGCGGGTGATGAGTTTCGGACATAATGAGGATCTTCTTACCATTTTCAGATTCACCTGACTTGGTTCTTTTAAGCTTTAAATCCTGAATAAGTTGAATTGCAAATGTAAGAACTTCTATTAAAGTAAATCAAAGTTCAGAACGTAAAGGTAGCATACGTACTGATAGTGATGCAACCAAACCTTCCATATCAGGTGGCTTCAAGTTCTTCAAGTCAACTGCAATGTGTACAAGCAAATGCACTTAAAATTACACATATACCCAAGAAACATACTTGAAACAAAGAATCTGTGCAGACCATTTTTCAACGACTCCAAGAAGAGAGACAATCCAAGATTTAACTTACGTTCTTTACTCATCAGGAGATCTAAAGATATTTCATGCCCAGCTTGTGCCAAGGAAACTAGCTACACAAGAAAAGCAAGGGTTGAGCTGTAAATAACTACAGAATAAAACTCGCAATGGGAGGAGATGTATTATCAAACCTGCATAGCGATAATGAATTCTCTAAAACTAAGATATCCCTGCCGTTTGGAGTCTGCAATCGACCAAATCTTGTACAAGGAAAAGGATAAAATAAATCAATACATAACAAAGAGAGGGAGGTCTTATACACTTGGAAACTTTCTCTCTCTTTTTATCAGCGATTGAAACTATTAAATTAAAGAAAAGAGTGACTATTCCCAAGTTGGGAAAATAAACTCTTTGAACAAGTACAATGAAAATGAAAGAAACAGAAATACAACAAAAGCCTAGGAAACAGCTTGTGTAGCAGCTGCATTTTCCTCTTGAATCTGTTGAATTCTTTGAATCATACCCTCTTCGCTGCCATTGGATGTAAACCCCAATAACTTGCAAAAGTCCCAAGTTTTTCTGGCACTTTCAACTGGGTCAGGGAGGACGGGAAGGTTGCTGAAACTTTCTTTGCTAAGAGGAAGAGTTTGGATTCCATGAAACACACTTGTCTATACATTGTTAAACTTACATATGCCATAAGCTTAAGCTAGTAGACGGAGAACTCGCTACGTAAAGTGGTAACTGAATCGAGATTTCTCATATCTGGTCTAACATATACCATTTATGAAATCTCAAATCGAAGTTGTCATCGCATAGGGAGGATTATTTAGAGACAACAATTACTTCCGTTGAAGATAAAAAATCATCAAATACAACCAGGGGTCAGCCATGGATTCAAGCATTCAACTAGAACATTTCTCTAGCTAACATTCTAAAGCCAGAACATTGCATTCAACCAAAACATTGCTCAAACTTTGAACACAGCAAAAAATACCAAAAATCGTTCACCGATTCATCAGAAACAAACACAATCGCTCCAAAATCTCAAAACCAAAAGAGGAAAAAGGACAAAACCTGCTTGAGATCTGATCGAGGCAAATTAGCCATGTTGAAGAACGAAACAGCGTCGCCGCCGGTGATGCGTCCGTCATTATCTGATCAAACAAACAAAAAAACTCATCATTCTACTCCCACTCCCTTCCCTCATTTTCTCGAGAAACAAACAGAAACAAAATGTACCTGAATCGGCGAAATTGAACCATTCCTGGTAGATCATCTGGTACTCTCTGGAGCACGAGCTTACGAGAGCTGAACCAATCTCCATGATCGCAGAGGAGACCAGCTTCGTCGACGATGCGAATCAGAATTTGAAAAAATGAAGATGAAAAAATTGGGAAGCAATTTGGGGATTACTTGGAAATTTGATCGTTTCTGGGAAAAGACTACGAGACGACGACGTCGTAAGGAACCGCGTAGAAATCGATTCGTGCTCTCTCAGACCCTTACTTTTTGGCGCCACGCCGACTGTCTCGCGGTTCCAAACGAATTGGCGCACACGTGTCACTTCCCTGACTATACTCGTGTACATAAAATTGTCATGTTAAAATATTATGTTTTGAATTTGTATTAAAATTTTGATTATTCCACTAATTCTGGACCTCTTGAGAAATAATGAAGAAACTGAAAAAATTGGTGGTCTAATGAAAGCTCTATCTGTTTAGAGGTCATGTGTTCAAATCGATTTCGAACCGATTTACTTTTACTTGGGGATTAGTTTTAGGGTGAGATTTGTGAGCTTGGGTGGATTGACCTTCGAGTATTATAAAGGTAGTCAGCAAACTTCAAAAAATTAATAAGAATTTATATTTTTTTATCAGTAAATTGTATCAATATTTGAGCTCGACTATGCCATAATAAATCAAGACAACACTAAACTTGTGATTTTTAAGATAATTATAATCACAATATTGTCACTAGACTCCAACCAAGAGAGGGCCCAACAGAAGTTAGGAGGGAGTTTCAATTTCCAACAGAAATACCGTAAGGTGACTCTAACTCAAGTCCTTTGTATCCAAATTCAAGTGTTTGACCAAACGTTGGTAATAAGAATTCATATCAAGGAGGATATTGTCGGTTAAAGTTAAGAGAAAATTGAAAAAAATGTGTCTTATTATATGACGATTTTACAAAAAAAAATGTTGTGTTATTTTTATTATTTAGTGCAAAATATGTATATTTTTTAAAAATTGACGAAATTATCGCTGGAACTTTTTTTGCTTTTATCTTTTAAGCTTAAATTTGTATGTTCAAATTTTGTAATTTAATTCTTTATTTATACTATTTTTAAATTAAAATATGTTATAAGTTCCTTAAAAAAAAAACATTTGATAAATACCCATTCAAAACTTACATTCCATCACCTGTCTTTTTAGAACACGAAGCACTATCAAACATGGTACACTAACCACAAAAGATAAGATAAAATTACAGAAATAAATGATTAAACAGATTGGAAAATACATGAAATAAATAAATAATGAACAGAAACAAGACTTTGCAAAACCTCTTGACTTATATGCCCTCACCCTCTCTCTGTCTCTTCGCGTGGAAATCTCTGCACTGCAATTATCCTCCATATCTATCCAAAACCAAGAAATGTGAAGATAGTAATGTACAGAGCCACCACCTCAAGAAATGCCAGTAATGGTCTTCCCAAGCAGCCACAAAACCAGAGACAACTCAAGGCCAAATATGGTGTGAATTGTGCTCCTATCCAGCGTGAACCCGTACATTGTGATCCCCGCTCTGTTGTTCTCGAAATATGTCACTGCAAGTTCCAAATCAATCACTACACTCAACTCTCATATCATATACTATCTACCAGATTCGGTGCTAATTATCGAGCACTGTCCTCATCTTATGGAGATGAAATTTAAATTTTGGGACTTACCGAGAGCTTGTCGCTTCTGGAATGAAATGGAGCTATAGGCGTATGCTGGGATCATCTTGGTGTTGTCAACCTCGTCTTCTTCTTCACCTGCGTCTTCCAAGTCCGATGAAGTGTCTCCTTCAAATATGTTGTCGCGGCTGGCGGGTAAGATTTGGCCACTGGAGATGTGGGCCGTTAGGGTCTCCCCTTCAGTTGCATCGTAAGTGTCTAGTGTAGCACAAATGTGCCACTTGGTGGCGAGGCACGTGATGGCTTGAGCCTTGTGTGTGATCTTCGTTGCACTTCGCAGCAGTATTGAGAGCCCCGTGACAAGGGTCACCGAGCATAACTGCAAAACAGAGTATGAGAACTCGATAGTGACTTGTGAATACATTTCAAAATGCAATGTAACTAAAAAACGCATCATATAACTCAAACTGCAATATTCATTCCTATTTTAAAAATCGGGAATCAACATAGGCCCGTAACATTTTAGGAAATGAGGATGGGAATCAAAATTAGGCTACACTACACAGAAATTATAGTGATTATCATTCCCATCCCCAAACGCATCCTAAGGCATAAGAAAATATATGTTATGGATGTAATGATGCAAACAAATTAGGGGGGTCTAAATGGTGATGTGTGTTAAGGATGTGAGATTTGACAGAGTATTTGACAGAGTATTGAAAGCGCACCGCGAGTTCTCCAGCTCGGTATACATTAAGATTAGAACTGGACTTGGTTGTGATGAGCAGGGAAGCGAATTGGCTGCCAGTGACCAAGACTAAGAACCACAAGATGAATGCGCGGTACCTATGGCTAATAATCCTTAGGTGCCTTCTGATCCTGAGGTGTTCCGACAGTACTGACCCTACATCAGAATCCACGTGGAAAACCTGAGCAAAGTCCTGGAGTCGCAGGATCTGGAGGTGGCATATCAAGTGAAAGAGAACACACACAAGGAAAATGACTGTGGTGCGATAGAGCCATGAGCAGAGTTCCATAATGCATGCTACCGCGTCACTCAGGTAAACATTGCCCAAGAATGGAATTTGTGAAGCCCCGGATGCGTACCACCATATCTTGTATGCACTTTCAAGCACGAAACAAGGGAGGACGAAGATGGAGAGGATCTTTAATGAACTCTGCGTAAAAATATCATAGCAATAAAGGTCATATTAGATCTTATACCGTTATCTAATCACACTAACAATAGAGACAAACTAAATAAGTACACATCTGAAGTCCAAACAACATCAATAGTCTCTATGACAAGATACAGTAGACTTTCTAAGTGGGTGTCAAGTGGGATCAAGTCAAGCCCATAGTCCTTTTAACTTTATATAAATAAATTTTCATTGGCGTGATCCACGTATGTAGCCACATACACAAGAAAATCAGATTCACACTTGTCTTGTCCGATAGCCAAAGAATAAATTGCTAGAATGAAAAAACAATAGTGGTGGAGCAAGTTCCATCAATATTCTTTCCAGCAAAGACAGCTCCACCAATATGGGTTCTTTTTGTTCCACTATTCTGAATTAGATTCTTCACTCTTCCAATCGTAACTTAAATGTCCCTACCCTTCATATTAACTACAAAGAGAAACTCCAGTTTCCAGATCCTTCAAAAACAGGTTGGCCTTTTTCTTAGCAGTAAAATAACATCACGATGGGATCAAATAACTATTTTACTAGTCAGAGCTAGCATTCTCTTTCTCGCATCTCTTGGCTTGCTTCATGACCCTATAAATCCATTCATCTATGTCCTTCAACAAATACACTAAGGTCATAAAGTAGTAAAACCATGTCTCCCACTTTATTGTTGGCGAGTCACATTTTCCATTCTAACCCACCACAAAACTACAATCCACTCTCAATTCCATAACCTTTTCCTCATTGTGGTTAAGAATCTCTCAAGAAACCTCCTTGCCTAAGATACCTATTCATGTTCACATCCATTGTACTCAAATAAGTGAACAACCACACAAGTTCTGATCAAACTTTAAAGTCTAAACCCCAGCTAAGTAATTACCATAACCTGGTAACTTCCCATCCTATTTGATTGGGCCAAAATGGAAACTCTAGTGTCAGAATGAACTAAAAACCCTTACTATGTGTGTTTAGATTCTTCAATCAGATCACTGGTAATTTATGAACAAAAAACTAACTATCCAATTCCAATTTGCAAGAACAACACAATCAACTACCAAAAATCAAAATTCAAAATTCAAAATAAAATACACATACACAATTTTATCCAAAATCAGTTCAATACTCGTAATCTAGCTCCCAAAGTCTCACCCTAAATCCAAATCCTCCATTACGGCTGGTCAGTCAAAAACCCCAGCTTAGTAATTACAATAACTCTGTAACTTCTTATCCTATTCAATTGGGCCAAAATGTAAACTCTTGTGCCACAACGAACTAATTCCAATTTTTTTAATTTGATCACCAAGTAATTTAAAGAAAAAAGAGAAGCAAATCATCAAATTTTAGAGAAAAAAGTTACCAATACAAAGAACATTCTAAGTTGCAGGAACAACACAATCCACGGCCAAATATCAAAATTCAAAAAAACACACACACATACAATTCCATTCAAAATCAGTTTAATACTCATAATCTGTAATCAGATCACAAAAAGGCACCAAATCAAGATATTCAAACCTAAAATCAAATTTTAGAGATAAAAGTTATCAATACAAAGAACAACACAATCCACTACCAGAAATCAAAATTCAAAAAATAATATGCACAATTCCATTCAAAATCAGTTCAACACTCATATTCAGTAACCAAATCACAAAAAAAACACCCATCAAGACATTCAAACCTAAAACCAAATCCTGCATATCCAAAATCAATCAAAATCAAGCACTAGAGCTGAACAAAGTATAAACCAGATCATCCTTACATTGAGCTGCTTCGTGTAGCCCTTCCTCACGGTCTCGCTCTCGTCGAAGAGCTTGTCGAGGAACATGAACCGCCTGAGCCCGAACCTCCTCACGAACCTCGAGAGGCACAGGAACGAGAGCGTCGCGACGGCGCTGAGCGAGACCTGCACGACGCCGTCGTAGGGCCGCTCGTGCGTGCTGTCGCACGAATCGCAGGCGAGAACGAAGTGAGAGACGATCGGGACTGCGACGGCGAGGAGGAGGAAGACGAACCAGGAGACGCACGCGGACCAAAGATCGGACTGGTCCAGGCACATCCACCGGAGGTACGACCTGAAGCTCCTGAGCTCGTCCTGCGCGTGGGACACGGTGCGCGTGATCTTGGCGTTTTTGTGGCTCATCAGAGCTTCTCTGCTGGTGTCTCCCATGGCGTGTTCTCTGGTTCATGGTTGCGAGATTTTCGGAGTATTTATATGTGAGACTGAGGAAGAAGGAGAAGGAAGGTTTTCTAATCAGCGACTCTGGGTCTACACTGACTAATGGGAGATGTTAACGTGGCGGGTTTTGGTTGGTTGAGAGCGATGATTCATTTTTGGTACGCGGACCAAATTTAAATAGTGAAGTAACGTAGAACTTGAGAAATAACGTACGGAGGGCTTTTTTCGACCTTTTATTTGTCCAAAGGAGGAGTATGAATTATAAGTAGGTAAAATGACATTTTTTGTCACCGTAAAGCTCACTTCATCGGCAATCCAATCGATCCACTTTGTCGAAGCTCCAGCTCTATCGCTAAGCTCTAACTTGGTCATGGTTTATGCGCGTCAATGTCTTTAAAGAAGACACCCTACTATTTGTTTTTGGCTTTATTTTTTTTTCAATTAAAGGCATTCTGAATATTTTCTTCAGGAAAATAATCACGTGTATGTATGTGACCTAATTTTTATCGTTATTTGAAACATAATACTAATGGTTCTCTCAAACTGATAATTAAGGTACTAAAAAAAGAAGAAAATTAGGTGCTAATAAAAAATGTTATGGTATCAAATTATGAATTATTCATAAAAAATTTGAAAAATATCTGACTTTATTATGCAAACAAGATTAGCTACATGTCGAGTAGAATAACAACAAGATTCGATGAGACAATACCCCCACCAGAACCTCCAGAATCGGAAAATTAACAATAAACTTGACTAACATCGCATCCAAACACGATTCAGTAGTAAACATAGTAGTAATATGACGATCAACCAATAGGACAAGACGACGCGACCCACTTAGCATCATGCAAAGTCACTGCCTCCATCTCGATTGGATGGGGAAACTTCGTAATCCCGTTGCAGAACGCTTTAAACACGGTTCCTCGATACCCCCATAGACAAATCGACGTGAACCAGTTAGCATTATGCAGCGCCATGGCCTCCACCTCGAATGGATGGAGAAACCCGGTGACCCCACTACAAATGCATTAAACAAGCTTTCTCGATCAACCATGCAATCAATATCTTTACTCCAACGATAGCGATCAACATCTCTAAAGAAATCACGAATTTTTAATAATCTAAGTCCTCCAAGCTCTTCGTGCTTACTAGGATTAGTCTATCTACGCCAGTAAACCCCCGATCCCTCCTAGTACCGAGCCATCGAACAGGGATTGAAAACCAAGAAAACAAGGATGAAAAAACCAGTTAGACAAGGATCGGATTCCGCTATCCAAAATTGCTCCTTCGAGTCACCACGGTCGTCGAACACCGGCAAAACGCCTTTCGCATGGTCACCCAGGACGAACCCTACTTTCCATTCACCGATTCAGGTTAAAATCTGCCACAACTCGCGAAAATCGTCCATCCCGGCACCTAAAACCTGACAAAGCTCACTTGAAACTATTCACATTTATCAACCCCGCCGCACATTGAAAAACAACGCCACAGACGCAGACACTCTCAACTTGAGAGAAAAAACCTTACACATCCACGCCAAAAACGCGCTGAAAAACAACCATACACGACGAGCAATTTAGAGTTAAACTCTAAATCGCAACAAAAGCGTCGCCACACTCTGCAAAAAGCAGACCATCGTACTCTCCAAATTATCTATAATTTGGTATAATAAAATTTCATTTTCCCTTATAAATACGTAATAAGTGTTACTGAATATTTCATATTTTAAAAAATGATTCTACTTGAATAAATTATAAATTAAAAACTGACACTACCGTAATATAGGTTATTTTGAGGGTAACATTTTTAAAAACTCTATTTCAAGGTGTAATTGTATCAACTATTTACTTTTTATTACCCAAAAACATTTATAAAAAAAATTCCAACAAACTTATTTGTCCATAAAATCAAACCATCCTTATCCGTCTTTTCAATGAAATCAAAATAACTCTCGAACTCATTACAAACAATATAATCTCTCAAACTCATTATAAACAATACAATGCTCGACCCTTAAGCCGTCTCTTCTTAATTGTTACATAAAATTATTAATATTTGAAAAAACAGTAACCGAATTGAATCTCCACCGATCAACATTCTTGACAATACAAAATTAACACATTTGAATACTGATAGGAATCCAAATATACACAGAGACAGCTCAAACAAAACAAAAACTCGACAAGTACATGGGATTAGCAAGTCACATGGAATTGAGAGTACCATAATTAATTAAGGTAAATTCGATACCAATTAGCTCCCACCAGCTTTCCTCACTTGGCTCATCTATTGTCCCTCTACATTTGCACCAACTGTCATTAACTCGTAACCCTATAATTGATTCGATTTAAGATTGTTTAAGCTAAATTAAAGTACCCATCTCATGTGGTAATCGAATCTGCTGTCACTTAGTCACTGCTTGAAGTTATAAAGAAATTGGTTGTGGGCCCGGTCGCCAGTATGTGATTGCCACGTCGATGCTAATCAACCTTTAATTATATATTTTTCATTTGTTCGTTAAATCGGGCAGGATAATCCACACACCCAGATCGAGCGTACACGAGATGTATTATTTCTACAAACAAAAATTTACATATTGAAATCTATTAGCATAATGCAAGCCATGACATCCATCTCAACTGACTGGAGAAACCATGTAATCCCACTGCATAACGCATCAAGCAAACTTATTCGAAAGCCCCGTGATCCCGCTGTAGAACGCATTAGACAAACTTGTAACAGACAAACATCTGTTGATGAGCATGACAATAAACAAACACAATTAAATTGAATACAATAAAGCATTTTTCGGATACCACGTTGAGATTCAAACACTGAACTTAAGTCCCCTTAGATGATTTCTGATTAAAACAATTAATAATCAATCTTATAAATAATGCCAAAATATTTAAATAGTCATTATAATCATTCTACGATAAAAAAAAATAACATTCACTGTTTCATAAATATTTTAAAATTTAGAGTTATTTTTGAAAAAAATCAAATTTTAATATTTAATTGACTTTAATTTAATCATTAAAAATACTTATAAAAAACCATAAATTTTCAAAAGGTTTGATCTAATAAAAAATTACTTACTCTTTACAAATAAAATTTATTAACAACAAATTAAACAATAATAATATGGTCGGGATGCTGATTAAAACCAACAACTTTATATTTATAATATATTTGTTACTTCATTTTGACAAAAAAAATTACTCAACAAACGTCAATATCAAATAGGTATTTATTCTGCCTAACATGTATCAAAACTCTTATTAGAATATTGAATAATAAAATTACATAATGATTAGTAGAAAATGGAAGAATTAAATAATTGTGTCCAGATTGTGTGATTGAGCACCAAATATAATAAAGTTTCTTCCACATGTCTTATAAAGAACAAATGCAGGTGGTGACTCTAATTTGGGCTTTTTGGGTGTGAAATTATTATTGGTTCACTACAAATTAAATCTCACATTATTCTTTGGCTCTATCTGTTGCTTAACACCTAATCACAATGTGTTTTTTCCTGTCAAGTATCATAGATATCGATAAATATTAACGATACATCAGAATTTTCCACCACTTCACAACAATATTGTGAATATCGACTAAAATACGATTAATCAAAAAAATTTAAATTTAAATCATTTCAATTCGGTCCAAATAAATTAATTTCGACTAAATTTAATTAATTTTGATTTAATACGTTCCAATTCGATTTACTTAATTAATTCAGGTTTAACATGTAAGTTATAAACAATTACATTATTCAAAATAGTGATTATTGACAAGTTTAAAATTAAAATAATTGAATATTATTTATTTTGTGTTTAATAAATAATAAATATGAATATGTATATATTTAATCATTTATATATTACAAAATGTGTTTTACCGTCATCTCTTCGAGTTTGTTAAATCTCCGTTTATCAGTTGACCAATATATCTTTAATATTTGAGTTCTACAACCTTGCCTTTTGTATTATGTATATATGTTTATTTTTATTATCGTGTTTTGTATATGTGTTTTTTGGAATTATTTTATTTTATTTTTATATTACCAGAAAAATCCACAACCCCTCCGATTAAATTGGATGTCACCACTTCTTCACTGAAAATGTGAAACAAATTAATAGGAATTTTGATTAAGAAAGGAATTATGCTAAATAGGGTGTGAAACTATGAGTTTTTTAAGAGTTGTTAAAATGAAAATGCTCCATAAATTCAATATCTCATAACCTAAAACTCAAATTTATCTTTGTAACGACGGAAACAAATAATTTATACCTATTCTACTAGCACAACAGGTCTCGTATTGTTAGGGTACTAAAAAAGAGAGAAAACGCATAAAAAATTAAATGGTAACTTAGTACCTAATGGTAGTATACTAAACTACCATTAGTTTAAGAAACCATAAATTGAATTGGTTCAATTTTGTTTATTTGTGGTTCAGTTTGGTTTATATTTAAGATGCAATTACAACTATGACCCCAAATCTGAAATTAAATTTAAGTCATTTCAAATCTAGTTTGACAAATCAAATTGGACCAGTTCTTTTCTGATTTCTTAAACCAGGGGTATTTTAGTAATTTTAACATAGTTTGTCATAAAAAAATTGTAAGGGTATTAAAAAAAGAGAAAGGTAGTTAAGGTATGAAATTGTCATTTTGATATAGTTAGGTGTAATAAAATGTCATTATTCTTAATATTTATTTCTTAATTTACAGTGACAATGAACAAAACAAATTATTAGGTAAGGATGTGAGGACACAAGGGGATGTAGCTCAGATGGTAGAGCGCTCGCTTAGCATGCGAGAGGTACGGGGATCGATACCCCGCATCTCCATTTCTGTTTTAAGCTGATTTGACCATCGTTGGCCCAATTTATAAGCTGGCCTAGTATTTAAAGCCCATGACGAACCAACCAAACCCAATCACTTAAGCCCAATTTTGAATCAATTCCTTTTTATCTTTTTCCCCGTAAAAATAAAATCCATGCAAATCAAGTTTAGAAAATCAACATCAGTATGTTAATAATTCAAGGTCAAACTAATACTATCATATAAATTTGAAGTTATGACAATGTATTTTTCTTTAAAATATAATAAAAGTACTGCTAATAAGTTTTTTCCGACCAATCGCGCAGGATACGAATCATTGAATCGCCTTAGAATCAATCCACCATGTTGCCGTCATAGAAACGCAAAATACCCCAAACTCGATGCGAATCAAATATCTCCAATCCATCGAGGCGGGGATGGAAATCACAAAACCTACTCCAATAACATCCCTAGCTCTAAATTTATATCTTCGGACGAACATTTAGATTAGAATTTGCCAAATTATTACCGGTAAAAAAATCACTTAGAAAATCCTAAATTATAAAAAATATATCATAATCTAATTCTTCAACCAACATGACTTCTTCCTCCTAATTTCTCATTTGAGACAGTACCAGAAAACCTCAAACCTCCATTGCCCTATCCCTATACTTAATGAACAAAACAGTCTTTTGTTCATATGCATATCTTCACACACTCAATCTTGACTAGTTTTCATGACAAATCCACAATGAACAAATATAATGTTGCAGAATTTGGGTCATAACTTTCAGCACTCAAGGAAGATTCAATACTCCTCAAAGATCTGGAAATGCAACTACAGAAGATTCACAGATGCTCCATTTTCCAGAAGCCGAACAAGAAAAAATCGCATATAGATTATCTTTACCATTATGAGAAACAACAAATATAGAAAATATGCAAGATAAGCTTTTACATCACCTGATTCACTCAAAGAACTTAACTCCAATAGTCAGTTACCCAGAAACGCATAAAGCAGCTATCATATTAACTTTTCCATGTATAAGTACGACCTTACGACATATATATTAAGTATAATAAAAATGCATGACATGTAAATTTCTTATCTAAGAAATACTAAGAACCCGACAAATATAGAAGACGACAAGCACCTTGATCACCTAATTCACGGCAAGCAAAAATCTCATCCTAATAATCACTATGCATTGCATTAAACATAACAATGCTTTCAACTTTTCCATATATGGCTAAGAACTCAGCAAGTGCTATGCATCATAACAACCACGTTCATCTTCGACCTGCAGTATAGAAAAACGAAAGCATATGCCTGAAATATGATCTCATATTCATATCCAATAAATTGTTCTCACCAGGAACCCTATCAAGAGGGTATTCATATTCAACCCCCGAAGTTGCAGACCCTCGGAAACTATGTCAATTAACCCATACACTCATGCTTCAAATATGACCAACAATAGTCATTCACCAATGAACCAGATCAACTTACATCAAAAACCCTAACTCGTAAATATTCTTCAATAAACAATCACAACACAACATCTAGGTATATAATGAAAACCATGGAATCATGAAACAAGCCCCAATCTTGTTCACACATCTAATCTGAATCAAAATCAACAAAAGCTAAAGAATTTGCAATGAACATTAGAGTGAGAACAGATAGAGATCTTCATTGCTATCACCAGCATTGAATCATTGAATCACATGATTTGATTTTTTTTACAGAGATTATCATAATAAAACCCCATTTGCTGGAGAGAGTCAAATCTCATTACATGCCCACCATGAAAAATCAAGAAAAAAAACATAGAATTACTCTTTAAACACCATCATCATTCTCAGGAATAAGATCACTTCATCTACAACCTTACCTCACAATTATCTCAGAAAAAAGATAAGAATCTTAACAGGAACAAACAATCAATCAGAGGCACAACGCGGTGCACTGCAGATCGTCGCCGTCGAAGCCAACCTCATCCAACGGCGGGAAATTCAGATCGAACGGCAACGGTCTCCGGCACGACGACGACGCTATATCGCCGCCGTCGCCGTCGATCACCGACGACGAAGAGTCGCAGTCGCTGTGGCAGTCCTCCGGCAGGACCGGCGGCGACCTGGGGTGCCTCCGCGGCGGCGCCGGCGGCGCCGCCGCCGCCCTGGGGCCGCTGAAGGACTCGACGGTGCTGCTCATGCCGCTGCTGGCGGGCCTCTGCGGATCGACCCGGTGCTCCGGCGGGTCGTCGCGGCGGCGATGGGGCGGCGGCGGAGGGAAGTTGGTCTTGGCCTTGGGGCCGCGGAGGTTGACGGCGGCGGCGTCGTAGGCCCTGGCGGCGTCCTCCGGCGAGTCGAAGGTGCCGAGCCAGACGCGGGTCTTCTTCCACGGGTCCCGGATCTCCGCCGCGAACCTCCCCCACGGTCGCTTCCTCACGCCCCTGTACCTCGGAGAAGGCGCAGATCCGCCGAGGAGCTCCGGCGCCGCCGCCGCGACGGCCCCTCCTCTGCCCCTCCCCATAGAGGTCGATTCGATCGAGGGCAGGAACAGAATCGAAAATTCAACCAAACCCAGGAGAGGAAAATCGGAGCAGATGGAGAGAGACCGATCAAGGAGGGAACTTTCTGAGGTGGGTCGGCGAGGGAAGGAGAAGAAATCGGTGGGTACGGAGATTAGAGGTGGGTTCGATCGAGGGCAGGAACAAAATTGAAGATTCAACCAAACCCAGGTGAGGAAAATCAAAATAGATGGGGGACAAACCGATCAAGGAGGGAAATTTCTGAGTTGGGTCGGCGAAGGAAAGAGGAGAGATTGGTGGGTGTGGAGATTTGGGGAAGAAGGAAGGAGTAGAGAAGTGGATTTTGGATGGTGCTGCTGAAGCGTCTCTTCTTTTAATAAATATATATATATATATTGAAAATTGATTTATTTTGATTTTGATTTTGATTTTGAATGGTGTTTTGATTTTTAGTTTGGCTTTGGCCTTTGTGGCTATGTGTAATAGGCTTCTTTTTTTTCCTCGATTTTCTCTATACGTTGTTGTTGTCGTTGCCTCTTGCTGCATTATTTAATTGATATTTGTTGTAAAAAATCTAGCAGTGAGATTACGTTTCTGTCCTCTGCTTTTTATGCGCTCTGCTGCAAACGGCGGCAGAACGTTCGGACGTTTTACAAACGATCAGATCAGTGCGGATTTGGACGCGCGTTGTCTCAAATTGCGACACATGCATCGAGGTTCTACATTGCACACTTGAGGGTTCTACGGGTCCATCACGTTCTGCACATTTGCACTTCATGATTCTAAAACTTTGCATTACATGTTCTACATAGTTCTTCAATTTTGCGCGGGTCCATCACATTCTCAATTTTGCACTACACGTTCTATATGGTTGTAAATCATTACACTACGCGTTCTACAGTTTGGACGTTTGGACACCCATATTTGGTTTGTAGCGAATTTTTTCTCCTCTAATTTAAATGTACTTGGTCTTTTTCCAGGATAACACCGTAAAAATACACTTCATTATCCAACTTTCTCACATAAGTGTTCCTGATTTTAAGTATTCACAATATGTCTTTTGAATTTGTTTTATACACACTTTACTCATTTTCATTTTCTTCTAAGTAAACACTGTTAGTTTTAGTGTGAAATGACCGAACACATCTTTAGACGTACGCGACATTTCATTTAACAAAAAAATCAAATTAAACAAATCCCGAAAATGTCAAGAAATGATTCTTGAGTTTTTGCATTGTAGATGTTCTGGATAGATACAGTATACCTCGTTGTAGACAAATCTAAGGAACATGAGGCCACCTAAATCTACAGGTTATATTCAATTCAAGACGCGACAATAAAGATTATTAGAGCCTTCATCTATTAGCTTCATCTAGAACAGGATAGGTGGAATTCGAGAATTTTGGATCCTATCTTAAGTTGGAATCGATTAAGACTCAATCTCTGACCACTAATTCATCGCCGACAAAAATGTTGCTCCTATGTTTCTTTGACTTCATCGATCGACGCAGAGTTTGAAGAGCTGCTACTAAATTCACTAAACACAACCCAACGAATCAAATATAAGTATATGATCTCACGAAATCGCTATAATTTGAACAAAAATTCAACATAACTACATATTTAAACCTGGTTGATCGCTACGGTCAGCTCTATTGTAACCTACATATAGCGGTGGATTCGAGATTTGGTGTGAGACCACTCCGACCAGAAGCATGGTGGGCCCAAATCCCATTGGAATCATGTTGTGATGCCACTTGGTGGGGAGAATCGGACTCTGGCAATGAGGAGCACATCAGAAGGAAAACCCGCACACATTAAAGCCCATCTCGAACCTAAAAGACTAGTCCAATGATACTTAAGTCTAATTTTGTATACTAACACTCATTTTACTTCATACACTTCCAATGGAGGAAGATCCAAACCCAAAATTTCGACCTCCTCCTCCATGGCTCCACACCCACCTCCGCATTAAGCACTATATGTTAAGAGAGTCGTCATTTACAAGAAGGAGAGAAGGAAAGAGAGTGCGAGAAGAGAATACTCGAAATGACACATTTTGAAAATTTAAAATACATTATGTGGCATTTAATTCTTTTTAATATTAATTGGTAACATATTTAACTAAAATGGGTTAGTGAGAAAATTGTAATTTTTTTGAAATTTACATACAAAATAGTTAATTCTAAGTGCAGTCATACACGACTTTTCATTTTAATTATTCAAATGTATATACAATTTTGTATAAATTGGATTAAGTGTCAAGTCAATGTACAAGTCTCAACCAATCCTCCGAATTTCCCAAGGGACAGTGAGTAGGTTACAAAATAGAATTCCCAAATAATGTCACTTTAATGAGTGAAGCTAAACCCTAGGAGCTTTGTGTGTACTCTTCCACATATTATGTATCTTTACTAATTTGTTTGATTCTTCAATTTTATTAATTAAACACTTCATTAATTTATTGTAAAGTTTTGAAGGGTTTTATTCATAATTCATATGATGTGTTGATCACTTGGATTTAAAAGAGTCATATCAACATCGTCTCACTCCATGCACTCTCATTGTGTCGAGCATTTCTATGAAAACTTGTAATATGTTATTTGTTTTTGATGTTTCATTTTGTTTTGGCACATAGATAAATGGAATAAGCTGAAAATATTTCAATTTAATGACAAAAACAAGTTCACGAGGTTTTGGTTTTAAGACCAATTTTTAGAAGTGTTGTAAACGGCGGCTGTCATGGCTGTTAATAGGGTTGTAAACAAGCTGAGCTTTTAACGAACCGCTCAAGCTCGACTCGTTAAATATTCGGTTCAGGCTCGTTATAATCGAGCTCGAGCTGAATTCGAGCTCAATATTAAGCTCATTTAATAAACGAGCCGAGCTCGAGCCAGAACTTTTGAGCTTTGACAAGCTCGCGAACCGGCTCGTTTAATATTCAATTAATTATATATTTTTGAAATTTTGGGGAATATCTATGATAAAATTAGACGAGTCAAATCGAGCCGAGCCAATCACGAGCTGGTTCATTTAATATTTAATGAATTATATTTTTTATTTTTTATTTTCAATGAATATTTGTATTGGAAATTAAGTGAATCGAGCTTAGCCGAGCTCGAGCTCGAGGTTATCTAATTTTTCTTGAGCCGAACTCGAGCTTAGTTGCACAAGCTCGTTCGAGCCCGAGCCGAGCTCGAGCCGAACACTTTTTTCACGAGCCGAGCCGAGTCTTGTCAAATTGAGGCTCGGCTCGTTTACACCCCTTGTCGTTATCGTGCTGAAAACCACATTGGCACAAAATCGTGGCGTTTTGGTTGTTTTTAGTCAGTTTTGTACCGATTTGGGCTGATTTTAAATTAATTTGAGTCGATTCTATCAAACTAATTTTTAAAATGTTGACATTATTATAACTTGTAGCATATGTATTTTTATTTTGAAACATAAAAAAGTGAAAATTTATGGCGACAAATACTCATGTTTGTTATCATAACGATATGCAACATCTACCGCCTTAACATTTAGGTCAATATAATTCGTTGGTTAATCATGAGTCGTGTTTTCTTTTCTAACATGAGTCAAAATAAATAACACTCGTTTTTTAAACATAGGGCTTTTTCAACTTCCAAGACATATTTTCTTAAATATTTTATTATTAAAAATTAAAGAGACTAGAATGATGCAAATATAATATCTAGTATTCACTAGGATCGACTAAATAAATACTATATTCTACCAGATTAGAATGATGTAAAGATGTATCTTTAAGATTGTGTGAGTTTATCACAACTATTTTACTTTGTTACTCAAATTCAAAAATCTTAGTCAAGCTACTATGAAATTATTTTCGGTGATAAATAGGATAATTTTATCAAAATAATACAGGTAAATAATATAGACACAGCAATCACCGTAAACTTGATTCATTAAGAGTTGTAGGTGAAGCGATACAATATTTGTTTTAAATAATATAGGTCGATCGTTGATTGAAATTTAGGCTAACAATTGTTAGAGTTCCACATATTTCAAATGTAAAATTCTTCACCATCTTTACATGATATCAGAGATTGGTTTTATCTTGAATCGGACCTAAAGTTAAAAAATAATTATTTCTTATTCATTTTTGATACATATTACTCGATAAAAATGTAGTGTTTTAAGTTATTATGGTGATATTTAACATGTGTGTTAGGAGTTTTGCAATTATTTTTTGATAAGCCCATTAACAATAACAGAAAGATGAGATTTAAAGTTATGATTAATAAGCATTGGAACAAAATGATAAATTAGGAGTCATTGGGCACCACTAATTCAAGGAAATGCTTTTCCAATTATTCTAATTCCCTTTTATTAATTAGTTTTAATATGGTTCAAACAAATGATTTTTATAAGCATAATTGTCCATCTCTAGGTATAACCACCAATCCATGATGGTTCATTATTGGGCAAAATTTGTTTGAAATGAGTACATTTGGTCAACAAAACCCTAATTCTTGGTGCAACCAAAACTAGGAAGTTAATTATACTAATACCAACTTTACAGCTGTTTTCAGTGTAATATTTATATCGAAATCATCGATTAATTATGTTTAATTGAGCAATCTTAAGTGTTAAGCCTGCATAAATCACAAGATTAAGAGGACCCATTTGAACAATTTGGGGATGAACAGTATTGGAGACAAAATGACATATTCGACACGTTTTTTACCATTATTAATTCATCCTCAAGTAAATTTTACACTGCAGTTAGTTATTTTAAAATAATAATCAGGATAAAGCAAAATTTATACGAAAAAGAAAACATATATATTATTCTTTTATTTTTATATCTAAGTCTTTGTTTTGGAGCTTTTATAAAAAGTTGAGCCTAAATTATTAATACATTTGAGCTAATTTTAGGTGGGGCCTGACAATAATAAATCATAATTAACATTATTTACATGTGTTATTTTACATTTTCCTTATGCGTCAAGTTAATTTTAAAAAACACTTGTCTTAATACAACAAACTTATTAGTTACCAATTTACAAAGGTGGACGAAAGAATAATACCAAATGATTCATGTGAATATGTTAGACGCATGGAGAATGGATTTCACGATAGAACGACGAACGTATTCGAACTTAGATATTATTTGATCTAATAATTAGTATGAGACGGATGACTGAGACAGTTTGTTTTTGTCGAGGCGCAGATGATTGAGACGAAGTTGGTTTACTTTCATGCTTTCTTACAAGTGTATGAAAAATATTTTTATATTTATTAGGTTTGAGAATAATTTAATTATATTCGATGATTAATTCAATGTACAAGATCCTATATTTATAGTATTAGAATATAGAGAGATAGAGAAATAGAAAGAATAGGTAACCCTAATATATATGAGAAAATGAAACTAGAATATTATCTAACAGTCCCCTCGAACTCAATGCGGTGAAACAATAATTGAGTTTGAAACTTGATAATATTGAGTTGTGGCAAGGGTTGCGGCTGCCGAGGATGTTGTCGAGATGATACAGTGAGGATTGAGGATGGAGGTTGTCAGATGTGCAGATGTCGATCCTTGATGCCTAATGATGCCCGATGCCCAATGATGTTTGATGGCTGCTCAATGATGCTTGATGACTGATGATTGCACAATGATGACTGATGTCAGATGGCTGACGGCGTTGGTTGATGCTCTACACTCCTCGCACGTGCAGGATTCCGGCTCACGGGATGTCCGGATTACGAGGCTTACGAGATGTCTGGATTACGGGGTGTCCGCATTACGGGAGAACCGAATTACGAGAGTCCGAATCACATGAATCCGATTTACATATTTGAAAATAAATTGATTATATTCGATAATTAATTCAATATACAAGATCATATATTTATAGTATTAAGATACATTTATAAAAGAATATATAAGCTTAATACATACAAGGAAAAGAAATTAATATAATCTAACAATATTAATTAATAGTTTCCAAGTGTAATAAACACACCATATCATTTATTATCTATTAATAACAGTTGGGCAATTGTCAAGCTCAAATCAATCCTAACATGTTCTTAGAACATTGAAAAAACACATCTTATGGGATAATTTAATGAGAGTGGAACTTTAAAAGTTGATTGTCATTAACAAAAACATTATACAAAACAAGACAGTTGTGTTTCTAAATTTTGTTGGATATATTATAAAATACATAAAAGTGAATTTCTAAAGTGATAATATTGAAAAAAGGTGTTAGACTTATCTATTTTTAAATTGGTCCAAGCTTCATATTTAATTTCATTGAGTGGATAAGAATCGTACCAAGGAAAGTACAATATAATGTTCAAGAACAAATTTCCAATATAAACTTTAATCAATCATTAAAATTCAAAACTTAGTTTTCAAAAAAAAATTCAAAATTTCAGTCAAAAACTCACGTACATTAAAACTTAAAGGGGTAATTAATTCTATGTCAATATCTTAATTTTACCTAACTTTCAAATCAGTACTTTAAGTTTGAAAAGTTGTTGCCATTACCCTTAGTTTAATTAGTTGCAAATAAGTACATAATATGTTAAATCTAGCAGAATTATGATGTGAAAAGACCAAAATGCCCATAATGCTTATAATAATTAATATTACATTGAAATTTTCAAATTCAATAACTCTCTCATATGACCTCCGTTTCGGGCTCATTTTATATCAAATCGAAGAAAATCGGAAGATAAACAATTTTGAAGAATAATATTAATTATTTTAATTTAATTATTAATATTATTCTTCAAAGTTGTTTATCTTCCGATTCCCTTCGATTTGATATTTTATGAGCTCGAAACGGATGTCGTATAAGAGAATTATTCCATTCAAAAGTTTCGATACAATATTAATTATCATAAATTTTATGGACATTTTGGTCTTTTCACATCCCAAATCTATTAGATTTAACAGATTATATACTTATCTAGTTATCTGCAACTAATCAAATTGAGGTACCGGCAAAAAACTTTTTGAATTTATGGTACTGATTTGAAAATGAGGTAAAGTTGGGGTACTAACATGAAATTATCTCAAACTTAAATTAAACAAATATATTAAAATTTAAACACGATATGCATGGGCGAGTCCACACCACACCGCTGAGAGAGGTGACCCACACCCAACCAAACCCCATAGGCCGGTTTTGGTTTCTGGCCATCCACGGCTCACCGTGGTCCCCACCAGGAGGACACGTAAGCCACTACCCTGTCACGGGGCGGTCCCCACCTGCTTAGCCGGTCACCTATTTACTAGTACAGACACTAGACAGAGACCCGGATCTATGGGCTGAACCGGTCACCGTCTCTGACCACTAGCTCTCGTGACTCGTGTTTATTACCGACACCTGTGTTTCTTTGTCTCTGCCTCCTTTAATATTTTGGTTCCCACTTTGCGACAAGTACCATTTTACCCTTTTATTTTTGTTTTTTTTTATTGAAGATTGTTCTTTATTTGTACATAACTAAGTGTGCTAAGTGATTATGTGTTTACTCTCTCTCTGATCTCCAAATTAATGTTAAGGTGTTTGTAGTGGAAGATAATGCGTGCCATTTGTGTAATAGTGACAGGGAGTCAGTCGAGCACTTATTTTTGAACTGTTAGGTTAGCAGAAGGGTGTGAGAGTTTTGGGATGGACCTCAGTGCTCGTATAGTGTAGGCTTAGCAGATAGGGTTAAGGCTTGGATAACTTCGACATGGAAGGAGAGGTTTGGGGAAGTGGCGTTCTTGATTGGGCAATCTGGAAGGCAAGGAATGGTGTGATATGGAGAGATCAGTCAGTTTCCTCGACTTCTATGTTAGCAGAAGGAGTGACTGGGCGGAAGGAATGTGATGAGAGCTAGAAGAAACTCCAGGGACCGACCCGTAGAATTCCGGTCTATGGATGGTGCGCATTAGAGGGAGGAGGGTTTAAACTGAACGTGGATGGGACGATGTGTTGGGGTATATAACAACGTGGAACAATTCTCTAGCAAAAGTAATCAAGAGAAATAAAAACAATCACACAAGAACACAAGGATTTACGTGGTTCGGCAAATTGCCTACGTCCACGGTCACACTACTCTCTTATTATTGCTCTCAACTCATGAATGATTATGGGATTACAAGTACATGTATTTATAGTGCAAGACTAGGGGGAATTAAGAAAGACCTAGAATTCCTAATTCCTTGCACATTAGGAGTTCTTTTCTAATTCATTATCCTAATGCAATTAGGAAATTGTGGCTTCCCTAAATAAATAGGAAAGTCTCCACAAACCCAACAATCTCCCACTTGGAGACTGTCTTCACACGTCTTCACCCTCAATCATGTATCTCCAGTAACACGCCCAACGATCTCCGCAATAAGCTCTAGAGTTAGTGTGACGTCTTCTCTTCACTAACAGTGAAGGCCGGCTGAAGCTATACATAGCTTCAGCTTCTCGGTTGTAACCACCTTAGTCAACATATCTGCAGGATTCTTTGACCCAAGGACTTTCTTTAAGGACAAAGTGCCATCACTCATCAACCCCCTGATGAAGTGATATCTCAACTGAATATGCTTCGTCCTAGCATGAAACACGGGATTCTTGGCAAGGTGAATAGCGCTCTGACTGTCACTATACAAAGAACTGTCCGATTGTTTCTTGCCTAACTCCTCCAGAAAACTTTTCAACCAAATCATTTCCTTCCCAGCTTCTGAAATAGCCATGTACTCTGCTTCTGTGGTTGAAAGAGCAACACTCTTCTGGAGTCGTGACATCCAGCTAACTGCTGTGCCACCCAAGGTGAAGATGTACCCTGTAGTACTCTTCCTTGTATCCAGGCATCCACCTAAGTCTGCATCAGAAAACCCTTCTAGGATCACGTCATTCTTCTTGAAGTGTAGTGCAACCTTTGAAGTCCCTTTCAAGTAGCGAAACAACCACTTGACCGCTTCCCAATGCTCTCTTCCTGGATTAGACATAAATCTACTAACAACTCCCACTGCATGCGCAATGTCTGGTCTTGTGCATACCATCGCATACATCAAACTGCCCACTGCCGATGCATAAGGGACCTTAGTCATTTCTTCCATGTCCTTATCCGTCTTAGGTGATTGCTCTCGAGTGAGTTTGAAGTGACTTCCCAGCGGTGTACTCCTAACCTTGGCATCTTGGAGACTGAACTTGTTCAAAATCTTCCCAATATACTTCTCTTGGGATAACTTCAAACTACCATCAGATCGATCCCTGCTAATGCTCATACCGAGTATCTGCTTCGCTTCACCTAAGTCTTTCATCTCAAACTCTTCAGACATCTGTCTTTTCAACTTGTTGATTTCCACCATGTTAGAGCCTGCAATCAACATGTCATCAACATACAACAATAATATGATGTAGGATCCCTTGAAGTGCTTGACGTAGCAACAATGGTCCATGACACATCTTGTGTATCCATTCCTCATCATAAAATCGTCAAATTTCAAGTACCACTGTCTTGGTGCTTGCTTTAGACCATACAAGCTTTTACGTAGCTTGCAAACTAGATCTTCCTTTCCAGCTATCCGGAAACCTTCTGGTTGTACCATGTAAATGTCTTCCTCAAGATCGCCATGTAAGAACGCAGTTTTGACGTCTAACTGCTCTAGATGAAGATTCTCTGCAGCCACGATACCCAACACAAGTCTGATAGTAGTCATCTTGACTACTGGAGAGAATATCTCGTTGTAATCAATGCCTTTTTTCTGCTGAAAACCCTTGACCACTAACCTTGCCTTGTATCTTTTGCTGCCATCATGTTCTTCCTTGACCCTGAACACCCATTTATTCTGTAAGGCCTTCTTCCCAGCTGGTAACTTAGTTAACGACCAAGTTTCATTCTTTTCAAGAGACATCATCTCTTCGTTCATGGCTGACTCCCACTTAACCGAATCATCCATCTGAACCGCCTCTGTGTAGCACTGAGGCTCACCATTCTCAGTCAACAGCAAATAATGTAGTGACGGAGAGAACCGTTCGGGAGGTCTCGTAACTCTGCTCGATCTCCTCACTTCAGCCACTGGGGTAGTCGGTACTATCTCCTCATTATTTCTGTGCACTGAACTTCGACTGTTGCCTGCAAGATCATCTTCAGTAATGTCTTCCAACAATGCTTCTTCCTTGTCTTCTCCTTCTTTTGTGACATCTGATTCTGCCCCGCAGTGATCCTTGTGTGCATCCTTCTCATAGAATGTGACATCTCTACTTCTAATGACTTTTCTTTTTGATTCATCCCAGAATCTATACCCCATGTCATCAGAACCGTAGCCAATAAATACACACTTCTTTGCTTTCGGATCAAGCTTGTCTCTGTCAGAATCTTTCACTCGCACATAAGAATCACAACCGAAGACTCGCAAGTGTTGAAGATTTACCTCCTTTCCACGCCATTCCTCTTCAGGGATCTTGAATCCCAAAGGAGTTGAGGGTCCACGATTTATGAGGTACGCTGCTGTACTCACTGCATCCGCCCAGAACTTCTTGGGCAATCCTGCTTGAATCCTCATACTCTTCGCTCTCTCATTAAGCGTTCTGTTCATCCTCTCAGCAACACCATTATGCTGAGGTGTCTCAGGCTCAGTCTTCAGCATTCGTATACCATGCTCAACACAATAATCCTCAAACTCATCACTACTATACTCACCACCATTGTCAGACTTTAAACACTTCAGTTTTAAGTCGGTTTCATTTTCAACAGCAGCTTTCCACTTCTTAAAGGTATTAAATACTTCATCTTTGTGCTTTAGAAAGTAAACCCATACCTTTCTTGTGGAATCATCAATGAATGTGACATAGTAGTGAGATCCTCCTATCGACGGAACCTTTGTGGGTCCATACACGTCTGAATGCACCATTTCTAACTTCGTCTTCTTGGGATCCTTCCTTGCGTTTGTGAAGCTTACCCGTTTTTGTTTTCCGAGCACACATGGTTCACAAAAATCAACTTTCACATCCTTCAGCTCTGGAATCTTCCCTTTTGAAGCTAGCATCTTCATCCCCTTCTCACTCATATGCCCAAGCCTTTGGTGCCATAGAGTTGAAGGATTAGCCCCATCAGTGACTGCATTAACCCTCTCCACTGGCATCTCCGCCATGTACAAAGTTCCTTTCTTCCAACCGCGAGCTGTGACCAGATTCCCTTTTGATACCTTCCATTGGCCGTTCTCAAAGGTTATCTTGTATCCCAAACCGTCTAACTGACTCACCGAGATCAACATTCTCTTTATGGTGGGGATAAATCTGACATCCTTCAACGTCCAAATCGTACTCATGGTAGTCTTGAGGTTCACATCTCCTATGCCCATGATCTCTTCTGTCTGATCATTAGCTAGATGAACTTTACCTTTTATAGGTCTAAAGTTCACTAACAAATCCTTACAAGGGGTAGTATGGAAGGACGCACCTGAATCCATGATTCATGATTCAACTGGACTCTCTACACAACAGATCAAAGCATCGTCTTCGAATTCCTCCGTTGCATTTACCGAGTTGTCCTGCTTGCTTTCCTTCTTCGGGTTTGGACAATGACTCTTGAAGTGACCAATTTGTTGACAGTTCCAACAAGTTGCGTTTGTGCCTCGCTTTTTAGACTTCGATCTTCCACGACCCTTACTCTTTCCCCTTTCAGACTTCCTACCTCTCCCTTCTACGTTCAACACCGAGCCAGACGACTCTCCTCGATTCCTTCTTTGGATATCTTCCCCGAGAATCAAGTCTCTCACTCCTTCGAACGATAGTTTAGTAGTTCCAGTTGAGCTACTAACTGCTGTAACGGTTCCTGACCAACTTTCAGGCAAAGATGATAGCAACAACAGGGCTTGTATCTCATCATCGAATTTAATATTCACTGACACTAATCTCGATAGTATCGTATTAAATTCGTTCACATGATCAGTAACACTAGCACCTTCGTTCATCTTCGTATTAACCAATTGACGAATCAAATATACCTTGTTTGATGCAGACGGCTTTTCATACATATTTGATAGCGCCTTAATGAGTCCGTAGGTAGTTGTCTCCTTCATGACGTTGTATGCAACATTCTTTGCCAATGTCAATCTCACCGCACCCAAAGCCTACCGATCTAGCAACGCCCAGTCGCTCGGACTTATCTTCTCCGGTTTGGTCTCTGACAAAGGTTCATGTAGCCTTTTCTGGTACAAATAGTCCTCTATTTGCATCTTCCAGAATCCAAAATCCATTCCGTCGAACTTGTCGATTCGAACTTTCCCTTCTTCTGCCATTGCTCCCACTTGTCACGAACCTAGGCTCTGATACCAGTTGTTGGGGTATATAACAACGTGGAACAATTCTCTAGCAAAAGTAATCAAGAGAAATAAAAACAATCACACAAGAACACAAGGATTTACGTGGTTCGGCAAATTGCCTACGTCCACGGTCACACTACTCTCTTATTATTGCTCTCAACTCATGAATGATTATGGGATTACAAGTACATGTATTTATAGTGCAAGACTAGGGGGAATTAAGAAAGACCTAGAATTCCTAATTCCTTGCACATTAGGAGTTCTTTTCTAATTCATTATCCTAATGCAATTAGGAAATTGTGGCTTCCCTAAATAAATAGGAAAGTCTCCACAAACCCAACACGATGGACCCCTCGAGAGGAGTTTATAGGGTAGGCATGGTCCTGAAAGATGGCAGGGGGAGGTTCTTGCGGCCAAATGCGGCTCTTGTAGAGGATTGACAGATCCGGCCATTGTCAAAGCCATGACAGTCAGGGAGGCAATCACATGGGCGACCGAGAAATAGTGGACAAATGTCCGAATCGATAATGACTGCCAGAGTCTGATGCTAGCTATTCAGGGGAACGACAACCTTCTTTGTGTCTGGAGCTCGATTGTCCAAGACTGCCGACATCTTTTATCGGCGAGTTCTTCTTTCACTTTTGCATTTGTGAAGCATAATGCCAACGGAGTGACTCATGTTTTGGCCATATGCTCCCTGGTTCAGACTGATTGGATTATGGGCGAGGAGTCTCTTCCACCCAAACTTTTGAAGGCCATTGTTGCGGGCCGTCTCTAATATATCAGTGGTTTAGTTTTCAAAAAAATAATCATTTTTAAAATAAGGGCATAGACACTTGTACACCAATACTTGACAAATTTCTCGATAACATAAATCAATACTTGACAAACCCATGTGATATATGTCATGTTTCGTGTTATTTTAAACGTGCATGATTTAAACATATATCCACATTATTTGCATTCATTTAATATGGAGATTATAGTGAAGTTAGTTTTTTTTCTTATTTAGAGTTTTAGATAATTAATTAAACATTTTTTCAAAAAAATTATAAATTGTACATTGTTTTTCAATTTTTCAAAATATTAACTATTTTTTATTTTTTAAATTATTATTATTACACTTTTTGTTTAAAAATTTACCCTCCATAATTAATAAAGGTGATAATAGAATACTATAATTTGAAAATTGTATATTTTCTTCATTTGAAAATCTAAATAAATAAGTTCTAAAACATGCAATAAAGGCTCACCACTCACTCACTTTCAAGTTTTAACAATTTCATTGGTTCCTTTGTTCAACAATTTCACATATCTCGATATTTTTTTCTTAATATATTTTTAGAATATTTGCATTTTTAGAATAATATATCACGTGATGTTCCACGTGATTTAGAGTAGGTTCACTTTCTTCAGTGGGAGGTGAGTAACATCTAATCAAACATGTGATCAAAATGTAAAAGAATAGTTAAAAAAATCACACCCTAATTTGATTTAAATGATTAATTAAATAAATAAAAACCATTCGAAGTGTTCTCAAAGGGGTCTGGTTTTGTCAAACCCGCACCGGCCAAACCAAATCCCAATGAGTTAGGGATTTTTCAACACTATATATATAAAATTAGAAGTATAAATTATAATTGTATAAAAATATGATTTAAGTAAAAACTTTGAAAATAATATTGGATGCATGTCGGATACAAATCGTCCCGCCCCGTATTTGCTCAAGAAACCCGAAATCAATTTTTTTAAGTTTTACTCGCTCCGACTGAAGCGGGTGCATCACATAGTTGTGGAGTTCGAATTTTCATGCCATCCTTGTCTAACCCACAAGTTTGAGAGCATATTGAAAATAATGGACCAAAATGCCCCTAGCAACAAGAATTCTGTGGCTTTTCTTATTGGGCCTGGCCCAATTTCAAATACTTCACTAGCTGGGACCGGCCCAAATGCAAAACATCTTTTCTATATTTTAACTGACTTCATGTGATTTTTGAGAAACATTTATTATTACTTCTGCCCTTTTGAATCAATAATAATTCACCAGAATGGATGATTTAATAAATTAAATTTTTTTAAGTCTTTGGAAATCGAAAAATGACTTTCATATTAATTTTGTTTGATTTTTATATTGCTTTTATTGAAAAATATTAATTGCCTTCCTTTTAAGTTTTATCTGTATAAATTTTCAATGTTTTTTTTTATTTCTAGACGACCACACCTAATATATATATATAGACTAGATCAGATAAGAACTAAACTCTTTTATGAGAACGTGAGAATTGAATTTGTATATTGAAAACAAATGAATGTTCACCGAAAATAAGTGAATGTCCAATAAAAATTGTGATATTCAATGAAAGTGAATGTCCAACGAAAATATTTGTCCATTTAAAATAAAAAAATGTCCAACAAAAATAAAAGAATATCAAGTAGTTCTCATGTTCTCATGTTCTCACGGCACATTTGGTTACGAAATTTTACATTATTTGAACCAATAAATTTAAATTCCTCTTCAAAGTAATTAAGCCATCTTTTATTTTCTTACTCAGGAAAAAATTATTTAACTTTCTTAGTAATCATAAACGTCTCATCGAAAACTAACCTTAGCACTAATCAGATGTTTACATCCGTTAGATTGAAGATATCCAAACGCATTAGAACCGTTGGGTCATCTCTGTTTCATAGAGGAAGTGTATAAAAGAAAACAGCGGGCGAGTCACGAGAAGCCACAAAACTGTGAATCGCATCACAGAGCAGCGACAGAGAGAGTCGGAGAAGAAACCTGAAATCGGAGAGTTTCTGGGAAGAGAATGTCGGGAGTGACGAACCAGGAGGAGGACAAGAAGCCCGCCGATCAGGGTGGCGCTCACATCAACCTCAAAGTCAAGGGACAGGTCTCTCTCTCTCTCTCCGTCTATGATTTTCTGGTTCCATGATCAAGTTTTGTTGATTTTGATGTTTTGGGTTGTGCTATTTGTGTGTATGTTTCTGTATTTGAATTGGGTTTCTTGGATTTTGTTTGAAAGTGATGATTTTGGAGGCTGTTGCTGTGTTCTAGGGTTTTTTTGGGTGATTATTGCAGATTAGGTTTTATTTGAGTTGGGTTGAATTTATTCATGGGTGAATACAGTTATGTCTAGCGAACCCTAATCATTGATTTAAGTTGATGTTTTCTGTAATTTGTGAAGTGTGTTGGTTCATCTCTAAGGTAACCTATTTGCTTGTGTTTTGAGTTTTTGGCTCCACATATTGCTTATAGATGAGTGAATGGTTATTTGCTATAAAGCTAGGTGCAAAATGGCATAAGGCAATGATAATGGTCCTATTTCTGGACATTGTAATTGGAATTGCAACTGGTGCACATGATCCAAAAGTCGCACGGTCTGAGCGGCCAAAGGGCATCCCGTCACAATTCTTCACATGCTGAGGGTTGAGGGGGGGCGTGTTGTACTTCTACCACACACAGGTCGGGTAGTTTTGCTCATGAAAATCTTTTGAGCGATGTATAAGTTGGGAGACATCTCTTCAGGTTACTCGTCTACACTTATCGATTTCGACAATTCTCGAGGTTCTCTATATAGACCTCTCCAGTCGGTTTCTCTGCTTCCAAGACTCTTCCGTGCATAGATAGTCGTCAAGACTCTTGTAGTTAGAGGGAGGGATGCTTCCCTTATATAGCTGCAAACACTGAGCATTGACCAGGCATACATTATCTCCATAGGTGGAGTGTCAAGCATCACATTGACGTATAATGTATACCTTCAACTTCCATACATATGGACACTTTTCTTCTGCGCCTTAACATTGTTGCCTTTATACTAGTACTAGATAGTGTCGTATTAGGATACTTTTTTTTTGATCAGCAATGAAGTAGAATATTAGGATACTTGCTATTGATTGGGTGTAATTGCAAATGCTTCCCATATAAGGTCCCTTATAGGACCATACAATAGTCACTTATATGGGTGTCTTGTTATTGCCATCCTATCACAATATGCGTTGGATTTTCTTTGCTGTATTTACTCAAACTGCGATATGAAGTGAATGAATTACCATATTGGTGTATTTACATACAGTATTATACCTTTAAATTTATTTGCTGTGATTTTTGAAAATTTTAGAACCCTATATAGGGAACATAATGACAGGTCCAATCTGGTTGGGTGTTATATAATACACAAATAGGGATGCTGGTGTTGATGTGGCTTAGTCTTGTAATAATGTGATTGTTTCTGCTTGTCAGAGTTTGGTGGACTCTTTGTCCCGTGTTTTGTGAATCTTATATTTCTATGAAGTGTTATTCATAAATACAAAAGACAATTGTCATTTTCTCTTTTGTATGCACTACGTAGATTTATATATGCTGACGAGAATGTTCTATCTTAAATTAAGATTTTAAGATGGAAGGAATCATTTCCAGAGAATTTCTACATACATATTAGCCTTTTTAAACCCTTGCTAGTGTCTAATAAGAGTGAAATCTTAATGTGGTTAATTCGTTTGGGTTTGACCCTATTAACTCTCTTCTTTTGGTTGAGTTAAACCATTTAGCTGACCTGCTGCATTAACTCCCGAAACTCATGAGAGGGTTGAGTCGAGTGTATTGTTAGTTGGGGTGGGTGAGTGAGTTTATGCCATTTAGTTACGCCAACACAAAAGAATGCGATGAATGTATTGTTGATTTGGTTCGGTTGTGTTTGCAGGATGGTAACGAGGTGTTCTTCAGGATCAAGAGAAGCACCCAACTGAAGAAGCTCATGAATGCATATTGTGATCGTCAATCAGTGGAGATGAACTCTATTGCATTCTTGTTTGATGGTCGCCGACTCCGTGCAGAGCAGACTCCGGATGAGGTATGTCTTCCTCTCCCTCTCCATCTCGTGTTTATTTTCATCACGATGCTCAATTTAATCAACTCTGGTATAATACAATGATGTTGCAGCTTGAAATGGAGGATGGGGATGAGATTGATGCTATGCTGCACCAAACCGGGGGTTGGATCGCTTAGTCGACGACTGTAGGGCGCTTCTCTAATACAAACCGAGTTATATAACCGTTGAATGTTGAATGTAAAATCTCGAGCCCGTGGATTCGGAGACTCATTTAAAGATGTTTCTTGGCAGTAGATTATGGATATTTCTCTTTAGTTATCAATGTTATTGTGTGTGGATTTAGTTGGAAGTTAATATTTCTTAATAATTCTGTTTTGATAGCACGAGGCAATATATGATTACAGTGCAGTGCCTTTGAGAGGAATTTGAGTGACTATTAGCAAATTATACATTATCTAATCACATTAGTATTTTATAAATTTCTGAGCTGTCTGATTGATTTTCTATTAATTTTATAATTTGATACATTCTTTTTAGGACTCTACTATATATATATTATAGTAATTTATTTTTATTTTTTTGTAGTTATGATAATGATATTGTTAATGGTGGATGGTCAAAAGCTAGTGTAGTAGCTTAATACTTAAAACAAACATGTGAGGTGAGATTGTCTTCAAATGTAACAAACACATTTCAAATTTAAATACAAGTTAATTAAGATTGGTTATGTGCATTGAATATTACAATAAGATAATTGTGGGTTTAACCCAAGTTATTATATAATGATCTAATTATAAATAAATAAATAAATATGCATGCAAGTGCTTAATAGAGACGTGATGTGATGACACGTGGATGTGACCCATATCCCCTTTGCTTTACTGCAAAAATCGTTCCCCAAATCTTAATTTTCTCTGCCATTTATTTATTTATTATTATTATTATTATTTTGATCCCTTCTCTGCCATTTATTTACGTGACGCTTTCTTTAATGTTTTCTTTTTCAACACCTTATAATTTACGTTATCATTTCGGAATGTTCCTTCTCTTACAACTTTATTACAATACTGCCCCTTCCCCAATTATTTATATATATATATATATTTTTTTTTTTTCAAGAAAAGGGTAATAATGATTTTATCAGTTTATCCATCAAATATTGTCCCGAAATGAAAATTAAAAATATTTTATTAACTATAACAAATAATGTTGCAAATTTTTTGACTTGCCTGATTAATTTCTAACTAGTTTTTGATTAGTATTTTCTAGTTTTCGATAAATTCTTCAATCTAATATGTTTTTTAACTTATTTTTTAAAAGACATTCTCCACCCGACTAGTATCTGAAGTTTTTTACAACATTCATCAGAAGGTATGAATTTCCTTGAAATTTGTAAAAAATATATAATAATTAATTTAAATGAAAACAATTAAATTACAACAAATTTAAAAAAAATTGTGATGGGAAGATAAAAAGAAGTATTTATTAGTGAAATGAAAATATTTTCCAGCTAATATTGTTCAACAATCTAATTTCTTTGCTAATTATTGTTCTTGAATGTTGTTGGGTATAAATAGTAAATACCTACCCACGTGGTCCCCGCGTGGACCGGTCAAAGAGTCAAATCAGCGACGACAAGCCTCAGGGTCAGGGTCAAAAGAGGAAATTCCGATGGACAAAATTGGGCATCTTCGTAAATAACCCAAAAAGCAGGGGCATTTGGTAATCAGGGTTTCTCAGACAGGTGGATAGATATGGTACTGTAGATGGGACCCACAAGCGCTCACTCCATTTTTCTGTGCTTTTTGTTTCACAGTGCACTCTCACAGACTCACAAGCACTGAAGAGCCAGAGAGCCAGAGAGAGAGAGAGAGAGAGCTTTAGATCTGAAACCCACAAGACCCAGAAACCCTAGCTCCAAGGACGATCTGGGTGAGCATTTACTCTCTACTGGGATTGAGCTTTTCTGGGTTTTATTGTTGTGATAATGTGGTGGGTCTGTGTCTCTGTTGAATTTGTTGTGGGTGTTGTTTGGTTTCTGGGAGGCTTGTTTTGATCTGGGTTTTCTGAATTTGTTCTCGTGCTTTTGTTGGGTTAATGTGGGGTTTTGGCTTTCTGGGTGTGCGTTTTTGTGTGATGAAATGAGGATTGTGTTGTTCTGGGTTTGAAATGCTTGACTGTTTTGATGTGGAGTGTAAATTTTATGTAGTTATGGTTTGTGGGTTTGTTGCTGTGATTTGGAAACTGTAGGATTTGATCAATATGGTGATGCTCAAATCAAAGTCTGGGGTTTTCTTTTTATTGCTTCATGATTAGCAGGTTGGAGAACATAGTAATGTTTATGAATTAGTTAATTTAGTGGGTTTTAGCAGAATATAGTAAGGGATGAATGTTCTTTTGGTGAAGTTCTGGGTTTGAGCATAGTTTCTGATCTATGATGAATGGAATTCCATTAATGTCACATATTTGTTTTGGGCTAGTTCTTATAAGCTCTACAAATTTGAAGCTGGCTTATATGGCATTTCCATACCTTCCCTTGATGCCTTCATATGAGTTAGCATGGCAACTGGACAAATTTGAATTTTGCAATCAAGTTTTGGAATTTTTTTTTCTTTTTCTCATTGGAGATGAATGTTCTGTTTTCTGTTGTTACTATTATCCTTGTTAACTAGAACTGATTCTTTCTATGTGACTGATTCTAGGAGGGGTTGCATGTTTTATCTCCTCGTGAACTGTTGCTTGTAGCTAGAAAAAGGCATGTGAAATTTGTTCTCTATCCTTGTGTTTTTTATCTGCACCATGAGCCTGAATACTTTATTTTCATATTCGCTAATATAGACCCTTCATTATGCACTCTCTACAATGTCAGGTTGTGGTGTAAGTCCAATGGCGGTAACAGATTCCCGGAACCCTCTAGTTGGAGAAACCACTTGTGCTTCTTTACTACAGAGACTACAGGTACTTCATCTTTTTTTTTGTGACAAACATTCTCTGATTTAAACCATTATGTATGTTTTATATTTATTTTTGGGGTAAGGAAATAACTAACACATTGATCCATGACTTGCTGTAGGCAATCTGGGATGAGGTCGGCGAAAGTGACAAGGAAAGAGACAGAATGCTTCTACAGCTAGAGCAGGAATGCTTGGATGTGTACAAAAGGAAGGTTGAGTTGGCTACCAATTCGAGGGCGCAGCTGCTTCAATCACTATCAGATGCCAAACTCGAACTTTCAAGTCTTCTATCTGCACTTGGAGAAAAGAATGTTGTTGGAATTGTGAGTAATACTTACACTTTTGGTCTTCCGTGTTTTACCTTACTAGGGATAATTCCATATACTGCCCCCTAAAATATACAAAATCTCACCCAACACCCCCTAAAACCATTAATCTCACTAGCACCCCCTTAAAATGGACAAAAATATCAGTTGTCAAAAATTTATTGTAAAAAGACAAAAATACCCCTCCCCTCACCCCTCTCTCACCTCTCCCTCACCATACCCTCTCTCTCCTCCCTCCCTCCACCGTCACCGGCGAGCCTCCCTCTGGCCAATCCCCTCCACCACCGCCACTTCTAGCGCCACCTCGAACACCTCCGCCGCCACTATCAGCCTCGCTTTCCTCCCCTCCTCCACCCCTCCATCTTTATATTCTCTTGTGTTGGAAGGCTAGGACGGTGGACACATGGCGGGAGGGGATTGACCGGAGGGAGGCTCGTCGGGGACGGTGGAGGGAGGGTCCGGTGGGGCAATTTCGGTTCTGGAGAGGTGAGGGAGTGGTGAGGGAGAGGGGTATTTTTGTCTTTTTTCAATACATTTTTGACAACTGAGATTTTTACCCATTTTAAGGGGGTGCTGGTGAGAATAATGGTTTTAGGGAGTGTTGAGATTTGGTATATATTAGGGGGTGGTATCTGGAATTATCCCACCTTACTATTATAGGGGGTTAAACCGTTTTTAGAGGTAAAGTGGTGAACTGAATATTTGGCTTTCTCGATACTGCAGCCTGATGACAGTACGGGAACAATCAAGGAACAGCTCGCTGCTATAGCACCAGCACTCGAACAACTCTGGAAACAAAAAGAGGAGAGGGTTAAGGATTTCTCCGATGTGCTGTTACAGATACAAAAGATATGTGGAGAAATTGCTGGGAATTCAAGTGAGCAAGTAACTCCTGAAGTTGACGAATCTGACCTGACGTTGAAGAAGTTCAACGAATATCACAACCAACTCCAAGAACTTCAAAAGGAAAAGGTGCAACTCCTATCTTAAGAAACTACATGTTGTGCTTGCAGCTCATTGATCGCCACTACTTGTTTGTATCTACCACCAGAGTGACAGATTGCACAAAGTCCTTGAGTTCGTGAGCACGGTGCATGATCTCTGTTCTGTTCTCGGAGTGGACTTCCTCGACACTGTAGTAGAGGTTCATCCAAGCTTAAATGACTCTACAGGTGTGCAATCCAAGAGCATTAGCAATGCTACTCTATCTAGGCTAGCCAATACTGTCTTGACACTGAAAGAGGATAAGAAACAGAGGCTGCATAAGGTAACTTGTCTAACACTTTAGATTTATTGCTTGCGATTGCAAAATTAATTGTTCCTTTCTAAACTGTTATTTCAATAAACAAGGAATGCTTAGTAGGTGTCAAGTATCAACAACTCAACATGTTTCCTTAGAATCCACAAGAGCATTTTATTCTATAAGGAGACAAATTTGAATTTCACCTTGAATAGTTTGCTACTTTGATTGTCTTGACACATGAAAACATGCACTATATCGTTAGTTTTATAATAATCACCATTTGCATCTGCAGTTTGTTTTATAGACGCTGAGGAGAGACTTTTCAATATCACTTTTTTTTATCAGCAGACTATCACTTTAATTGTGTCAATGTTTTGCTTCCTTCATTCATACTACTTTCAGATTGGATACAATTTTCTGAAGTATTCATTAATTGTTTGCTCAAGTATATTGGTTTAAATTTGAGATGAATTTCTCCCTACCAGCTTCAAGATTTAGCAACTCAGCTAATTGATTTGTGGAATCTGATGGATACACCTGATGAAGAAAGGAACTTGTTCGACCATGTTACTTGTAACATATCTGCTTCAGTTGATGAAGTCACTGTACCTGGAGCTCTTGCTCTTGATTTAATTGACCAGGTATTCAAAGTAAATCAGTTCAATGATGTAACAGTAATGAATAAGAGTATTTGAGGACTTATTGCCTTGGTATTTGAAACAGGCTGAGGTGGAAGTTCAGAGGCTTGATCAACTGAAAGCTAGCCGAATGAAGGAGATTGCTTTTAAGAAGCAAACTGAGCTCGAGGAGATATTTGCTCATGCTCATATAGAAATAGATCCAGAGGCTGCTCGAGAAAAAATTATGTCACTCATTGATACTGGGAATATTGAGCCTGTTGAGTTACTAGCTGACATGGACAATCAGATAGCAAAAGCCAAGGAAGAATCTCTCAGCAGAAAAGAGATCTTGGACAAGGTTGAGAAATGGATGTCAACATGTGAAGAGGAGAGTTGGCTTGAAGACTACAATCGGGTATATTTGATCTTCCTCACTCATTTATTTAGGCTCCAACTCCGGTGGTTTGAATTCAGGAACACTTGAGTTGGCAAATCTCTTATGAATTAAAATCAACAAGTATCGAGTAATGGGAGCGGAAGATGAAAAAACATTAATTTGATAAGGTTTTCCTTTGCAATGCTCTAGCCATTTTTGGTGCATTGATTGTAATGAAATTGCCTTCACTGAAACAGGATGAAAACAGGTATAATGCAAGCAGAGGTGCACACTTAAATCTAAAGCGTGCAGAAAAGGCTCGGGTTTTGGTTAACAAAATTCCAGGTATTTTTAAGCATTCTGCCTACTGTTAATATAACTGGATGCAAACTCCTTTTACAGTGTTGATAGAAATCGGTGCACATTTGCTATGGAATTTGTATGGACCTTTGATCATCAATTTGAAAACAAATCAAGTTCTTTTGATACATGACAGTAGCATATGCTATACAAAGTGCAATAATACAAGTGGTAATATCACCTTGAGTCATTTCCTTGCAATCCTTAACATGGTTTTTCATAGAAGGGCCTGCTTTTTTTTCTTTCATTGCCCTTCTCTGGTTCAAATGGGCACATGCCACATGATGTAAGGGAGCTGAGGGGGAGGGACAACTAGAACCTATCCCTAGAACCTATCCCCCTATAAACCTTTAATCATTTAGTTGATGCTTAAGCTAGACAATCTAATTCCACTCCAGTAGGTAGACAAAGCATTAATGAATTTAATGTTTATAAAAATTGTCATTTTGGCTATTTGATTGGGTACCATTTCTTTGGCTAGGCAATAAAAATGTGGAGACGAAGGCAATATACGGAATCAACAATGTCACATCTCAGTACTTCTGATTTACATATAAACCTCTACGTATTTGTTTAGGGAATAAGAATTAACAACATTAATGTGGAAACCTTGAATTTCTTAATGCAAATATACTTTTTTTTATCAGCATATATATTTTATTGGATTATTTGGTATGTAGCTCTGGTTGACTCGTTGGTGGCAAAAACACGGGCTTGGGAAGAAGATCGTGGCATAACTTTTACTTACGACGGTGTTCCCCTCCTGGCCATGCTGGACGAATACGCCATGCTAAGGCACGAAAGAGAAGAAGAGAAACGAAGGATGAGGGTAAGTACAAATCAGCTATCGATTAGAGGACATGCTTGTTAGCAAATCATATGGCCAGAGCTCTTTTACATTTTCATTATGTACAGAAAGGACATGATTGTGGTATTTGAACTTGATAGGACCAAAAGAAGTTCCAAGTCCAAGAGCAGCAGAGCACAGACCAAGACGCGGCCACATTCGGATCAAAAGTCAGCCCCGCTCGTCCGGCTGGCCCAAAGAAAGTCGTAGGGCCTCGTGCGAATGGCGGTGCAAACGGAACTCCCAACAGAAGGCTCTCTCTGAACGGTAACAAGTCCGTCAACAGAGACGGGAAGAAGGAAAGTCCTAGACCAGTGAACTTCGTTTCCATATCGAAAGAGGATGCTGCATCCCACGGCTCTGGTTCCGACCCAGTCTCGGCTTCACCATGAACGTAACTCGGAGAGACCTGTATTTTTATACAAATGATGTTTACTATTGTGCACTAACCAGAAAACAGACTATTATAGTATCAGTAGTGTAAGAAGCTGTATTAGCCTACAAATTAAAGATCTCATGAATGGTGTTGTTTGGTCTGGCAATAAAATTCCTGTTACTGTTTTTTATCCTCTGGATCAGAGATTTTGAGTAGGAGCTCACAACATATGTACCAAATTTGTCTTGTTATTTTCATAACGAGGCAAAATTCTCCGAACCGGACATGTATATATGCTTTCTTTAATGATCAGACTAGGGATGGTAATAGGACAGATAAATTCAATGATTGGCATTATTGGTACAAAGGCTAATATCATTTCACTTCCCTTCGATAAGAGCATAGATATAAAAAAAACGATTGTTCTTGTTGTTCTCATACTATACTCCTGATGGTTTCTTTTTTTGTTTTTAACGGACAATAACAATGAAAATCTAAATGAGTCTTTGTGGTAAAAATGTCCAACTTGTTTGATTAATTATTAGTTCTCGATTAATTATTTAATCTGATTTATTATTCGAATAGTCTCTAAAAGGTCTATTATAACCGACTAATGCCTAACGTTTTATACGAAAGTAATCGTGACACATATTACAAACTACTGAAATTAAGGAGGACAACGAGGCAAATTTAGTGATCTCCGTCTTCTACTGTGTAAGATTAGAGATGCCGCATTTTTAGTCAGATTCTAAGTATTTTGTTTTTATAACATAACAACGTGTTTGTTTAGAACTAACCATCTTTATTCGTCATATTACAAAATTCATAAAATTCGGAAATTCATGTCGTCCCTAATAATGTCTACTCAAGACATATTATAACTTTAAAGTGTTCAATATGTATTGAATTCGTATTATTTTAACATCTAGATCATGAATTTTGTAACTACCACTAGCATTAATCTAATATTTTTGGTACCAAACATTCCTCTCTTGAAGGTCCAGCTCATGGTCAATCAAAGGTTCAAAATCAAATCCTTCGCGTGTAAGATACAAACTTGCAAAACGACGACGCTTAAACCGGCACCCAAGAGAAACAAACTAACAAAATTCTCTGAACAAATCAACTTCATCATCACTCCCTCACGACGGCGAGAACCTGCCGGAGATGGCGGCGAGCGACGCCGAGCCGGCGAAGCTGTTGCTTCCGTACCTCCAGAGAGCCGACGAGCTTCAGAAACACGAGCCTCTCGTCGCCTATTACTGTAAGTTCTCTCAAAACCCTTGCTAATTTCAGCCTCCTCTTTCGCGATCGCGATCTTTGTCTGTTTGTTTCGTCTGTTTTTGTTGTTGTCTTGATTCGAAGTTGTATTTGAAGGTCGATTGTACGCGATGGAGCTGGGCTTGAAGATTCCGCAGAGCCAGCGGACTAAGACCACCAATGCGCTCCTCGTCTCCCTCATGAAGCAGCTTGAGAAGGTACTGTGTGTTTCAGAAAAAATTATGTGTGTGTGTGTGTGTTTTTTTTTTGCTTGGGAGCTGAAGATTGTGATGCAGCTTCAGGCTTTAGACGATGGGTATTTTTTATTTGGGAAGAACTGTGGAATTCTGGTTTCTGTATTATTGTATGCCATTTGGAGATGGTGTAGACCTTTGTGGTTGGTTGAGTTTGAAGGTTCATGTTTGCTTTGGTTTGTGTTATAAAAGAGTATTAGAGAAATAATTTCATTTTTTCCTGTTGCTGTTGGTGTTGCAGTCACAGTCTAGCCTGTGATCATGGGATTGCAGGTTGTCTACTCTGAATTGTGATAATGTTTGTTGGATCTGTTTTGCAGATTTAAGTATATTATCTTATTGCTGCCTGTAGTGCCCTCAAATTGGACGACTGGTGTCATTAGAAGAATTAAAATTGAATTTTTTTACTTTTTGAGGATGTTTTGAAATTTTGTGTTTTTTTATAGATTGCAGGTGGATGGTTAGGAGTTGATTTTATAGTGCTAAATATGTTAGTCATTATGTAATTTCTCCAATGATAACTCTCGGGGTGTGGTGCATTATCGTCAAAATCACGCAGTTTAAATTGATCTCAACATTGTATGACTTGTTTTCCATATAGCTTATTAACAGACCGGTTATCTTAAAACAATGTGGCACATAGTTTGGTGTTTATTTTGTGTGTTCCAAAAGGTTTAATTATCTCTTTATATGTGTTTGTGGGTTTACTACTTGCAGGATAAGAAGTCATTAGAGTCGGGGTCTGAAGATGGCCTATATTTAGAAGGGTTTGCTTTAAACGTCTTTGGCAAAGCGGACAAGCAAGATCGGGCTGGAAGAGCTGATTTGTAAGATAAATCTTTCTCTGGCATAGCCATCATTTTACGAGGCATTTGAAGCTTATGCATCAGTTCTTACCTATAGTTAGTTTTGATTAACCTTCGGTTGCTTACTGAATTTCTGTATATAGTGGTATAAAACATGAATTACTATCGTGTGACAGGTGTGCTGAATTCTGTGATTATGATAGCTGTTTATTGCTCTATATATGGGAAATTATTGTCAATGAAATGTGAATCCTATCTGTTGATCTTGTTGCAGGAATACTGCTAAAACATTTTATGCTGCTAGTATTTTCTTTGAAATTCTCACCCAGTTAGGTTCACTTCATCCAGAAGTAAGTTCCTGATCATGCTATATTGGGCTATTAGTGTTTCATTATTGTTTATAGTATTTGATATTGTCATGAAAGTATTATTGATTTCATGGGTAGATACAATTTTTTTATGACCTTCCTTAATAGCTTGAGCAGAAGCAGAAGTATGCAGTTTGGAAAGCAGCCGATATAAGAAAAGCTTTGAAAGAAGGAAGGAAGCCCACACCTGGTCCTCCTGGTGAAGATGATCTGTCAATTCCATCGAGCACACCTGGCGGTACATATGTATGCTTCTAACTCTAATGATCTTGTTGAATTGATGATAGAATTTAGCTTCACGATTTGAGTTGAAATCACTACAAATTGTGTTTTACATTTATCTTTTTTTGACTGTTGAATCCACATTAATGACCATTTTTCTTTATCCTGGGAAAATTATTGTCTACTACTGAATGTTCATAGTCCAGTCCTCTGTTACCTCTCTTCCTCTTTCACCCTGTGAAAATACCATGTACTTTCGCTCCAGCTCTTCATAAGAATACAAATATACAAGAGAAAGGAGAATATAATGGTGGTTGAACTTATGGGTTTATCACATGAACTTCTAATTTGTAGGTTAAAAAATGTTATAAACGATTGGAAATAAAAACGAAGATGTTGCTAGTATTGCCGCATAGTTAATATTTTACTCCAATAATTTTATATATGATTGAAGAAATTGTAGAAAGTACCCTGCAGTCGTGCAATATTGGTACTTAAATCCTAGGCCTTATTCATTGCCTTTTATTAAATCTGAAATATCATCTTGTTGCCTGTGGAATGTCTTGATAGAAAATTTCCATATCTTAAAAGATATCAATAAGCTGGTTGTCTAGAATTTGATAGTGTATAATGAATTCAATTGAGTAGTAATAAATTAGCATATAAATATTTTATTGGCAAAATTTTACTGAATAAGCTAGAGGTCTTGAACATAACTTATCCTTGCAGGATATAGGGTCAAGTGAAACTGGAGGTACCAGTCCTCGACGAGATTCTGATTCATCAGTTCATTTTCCTGATGAAGTTAATCAGTCATCGAGTATCCCGCCATCCCAGCAGTTCCATGACAACGTCAACAATCATCATCCTGCAAACAGTTCATCATCCCCTCAGTTCCGTGATGACATCAACAACCGGCATCCTTCAAACGTTTTACAGCCACCACGCCCTTCGTCCACTTTTGCTCCTCATGATATTAATCCACCTCCAACAAACAGATTTGAAAATTCTACACCTTATCAGCAATATCATCACGAGTCATACCCACAAGAACCCCAACATCATTTGCCTCATAGCCACCCTTCACATGAGCTTCCTCCTCCTTACTCATACCCTAATTTTCAGTCTTATCCAAGTTTATCCGAGAGCAGCCTCCCATCAGTTCCTTCTCATCACCCGGCATCTTACTATCAAGGTTCTGATACCAACTACTCTACTCCGGCGACTCCACCGTCAAATTACCCAAGAAATTCAAAATACACTCCGAGCAGCATAAATGGAACCGTTCCAGCTTCTACCTCAACTCCTGCTCAAACGTACCAATATGACAGCAATTACCAGCCACCACCTGAGAAAATTGCCGAGGCACACAAAGCTGCTAGGTTTGCAGTCGGAGCATTGGCATTTGATGACGTGTCAGTTGCAGTAGACTTCTTGAGAAAGTCTCTTGAACTGCTGACAAATCCAGCTGGTCAGTAAGTTTCTTACAGTGAGCTGGAATAAATGCAATGCTGCAGTTTATTCGGTTTCATTTTGTTTTGGTACATGACTTGTAAAGCACATTAAATATTTGCAGAAATAATAGTTTCGTGAAGTTGACAGAATTTGCCTGAATTTCTCTTGTAACATCACATTTATATTTTGTTATTAGTGGATGCATCTATATATCTCGAGATTAATGAATGTACTTATTCAAGCACTACATTTGAAGAAGATTTATGTTGGGCTAGTGAAACTGTGGTGGCCTCACCAGCCTGTTGGTGTTCTCTATTGACATGGTTGTGACTTGGAACACTTTTTATAAGTACAATTTACATTCAATTTGTTAATGCTTTTATTTTTATGATGTACTTAGCATTCATACAGAGCCAGCCAATGGCCTGTTGAAATTGTTCTGATGACTCTGTTTGCTGATTATATTATATTATGTTATAGCTCTGTCAATTAAATATTTGTGATAGCAACTATTCATAACCTTGTACTTCTGAGTTAGTGACTTGGGGTTAGAATACAATATGTTCTGTCTTAACTTGCTTTGTTTTGTAGCCAGTTACCTTTCTGTGGATTATTCAATTCTTGCATTTAACACCAGGTTTTGCCGAGAAGTATCCATCTAGGGAACAAGGTGGATAGGCCAAGAGCAACCCCTGTCCAAGGAACAAGGTGAGTAAGAGAAATTAACTTCTGTCTGTCTTCTGGTGTAACATAGTAAATATCATTGTTAGCAATTCTGTTACGGCTAATGACTGAATTGCCCTGCGAGATAGGAAGAAAGATGAATGATCAAACATAGGATAAGCCAAGTGACTATAGCCTAATGCCTATAGGTGTAACATAGTTCCTCGTCAGTTCAGTTGTTTTATACTTGAATTACCTACCTGACAGAAATATCATATGATGAATAGATGCTATATTGAGATATTCATGTTTTACCGCCATATTAGATAGCTTAACAATAGTTTGCTGATTAATACACATGATTAATGTACAGTTGAAGAACTTAATCCTATTAGTATTTGGTTTTAGCCAAACTGTTGTCGAACATAGGTGAATGGAATTTCCTTCCTTTTCTCTTACCCCATTGCAGGCTGGACTGTTATTTTATATGTTAAATTTATCCATATTTGTTTTCATATGTAAGAAGGATATTCAAGACTTTTCATCTTTAAATACAGTTCTGCATATTGTTTTTCACTATATGCTACTTGCATGAACTCTCGTCCAATCGAACTGTAGTTTTGATAATAACTAAGATTCAGCTATATTCCCTTGTTGGGATTCCCGTCTTCGCTATCCTCTATACTCTCATATATCCCAAACGTCTCTGATGTCTGATTCCATTGCCATAATTATTTTGGTACACCTGAGAGGAAGATAATGGGTCTCGGCCTGTCTTGTTTTGGGAAACCAGGATCATGCTTTGGTGAATCAAGCGCATCAAAGCAAAGGAACCAAAACGCGGAGAAGCAGAAGCAGAAGCTGGAGATGGACAAGGAGTGCAGCAGGTGCAGCACTCTAGAGGAATGGCTCGTCGCCTCGCCTGGCATGAACAAGGGCTGCCCCAGCAATGGAGGCGAGTTCGTCGTCTTCAGACAGTCTTCATCGAAAAAGGTCCATCCTTCCATTTCAGTGTCTGAAATTGCAGAGGCCTCGGCTGGTCCCAGGGACAGTCTCTCCAAGGAGAAGCTCCTGCTCAAGGATCATGATCATGGTAATGATCAATCTGAAGCTCAATTGTGCAGAAGCTTGAGTGGGAAGTCCAAGAAGAGGGTCAGCTTCAGATTGCCTGAAGAATCTGATATTTTCATATTTTACTCACCTCCTGAAATTTGACTTTCCATTTTTTTATCACATTTTTATGGGAGACATTGGAGAATTTAAGTTGACACTGCAGCATATTAAGCTTCACATTGCAGTGTTCTTGATATGTTCACCAACAATCTATAATATAATGATATCTCCTTGTTTATTTGCTCTGAATAGATTGGTTTTCTAATTTTATCATCAACGAGAATAGTAATGTGTCATTTATTATTCCAAATTTGTTCGCTAATTAAGCATAAAATCATATCTTCTCATGTAGTTCAGAAATGATGAAAATCCCAGTTATTTCACTATAAAAACACTGCTTTTAGATAATACAAAAAAACACTGCTTTTAGAGGTGTAAATGAGCCGCTGAATTTGAAAAAAAAAATTCAATTCAAGTTCAAATGAGTTTATACAGTTTAAAGTTTAAACCCGAGGTCGGTTCGGAAAATAATAATAATAATCCATAAATTAATTTTATTTTATTTGGTTCGGTCTGTTTATTGTTTAGTATAGTTTTCGACATATATCATTTAAAATTAATTTATTTCTATTGTAATTATATTAAATAAAATATTATAATAAATTAATATTAAACGAATTGGCTTGCGAGTCTTTTGAATTAAGTTTGAACCAAATATCTAACTGTTTGAGTTTAGAGAGCTACAGTTGTTTTGAGTCAATGGTGAAAACAGCGTGCCGCATAGAATACGTCGTCGTTTCGGAGACGTCGCTCTGTTCTTTTATAATCGTGACAGAGACGACGACGGAACCGGCCAAACACTGCCGGTTCAAATTCTCAGCATCATCTTCAGCTCCACTTTTGATCTCTTGTAAGTTTCCAATCGGTATTTGACTAGTTCCGATCTGGGTTTTGTTGATTTCAGTTTTCAGAGGCTTGATTCTGTGTTTATTTTGGTGGGTACCTTTCAAATTTCAACTTTGCTTCAAAACAGTTTGGTTTTGCTTTTGATTTGACTGTTTGCTTGTTAGCATTGTAATTTTGTGTTTCTATAAGCCCAGATGGAGGGTAATTTTTTTGTCATTAGATTCACTAGGTTGATCATTTCTGAAGAATTATGCTAGATATTGAGTTTGTAGCTGAAATCACATAGATGAAGAATGTGGGTTTGGTCTTCATTTGCAGGATTTTGAACATTTTCCATATTCATTTCGTTTTATGATGCAATGTCAAGCTTCAATTGATTTCCCCCTTTTTTCCAGTTCAATGGTGTCTTGTTCGGATTCGTGGACGAAGGAATGTAATGAGGCATCAAAACTTGCTGAGGATATCAATGGCATGATTAATGCGCGGAGTTCGGTTCCTGCATCAGGACCAGATACTCAGCGTTATGTGTCTGCTATACGCAGGAAGGTTATGATATTGAGGACTAGACTCGATGGCTTAGAGTCTCTCTTATCAAATCTTCCCGGGAAACAGTGGATGTAAGTATTCTTAATTGAGCTGCAGAAAATACCAATGGTTAACGATTGTGGCACTGCAAGAAGCAAAATATGTGTAGTGACCATTTATATGGGAATGCCTTAAATTGTAATGTAGCTTCATGTTCTTTTATTGCTATGGTCCTTCAAAAGAATTAAACTTGATCAGTTGGAGGACTCATATAGTAACTTATAATGTCACAGCTTTTCTTCGCCTTTTCGTGTTAATTAGATATCAAAACAGGTTTTTTTCATTCATTGTGTCTTTTTTTCATGCATATGCCCCAACTACACATTTTCCCTGTTGGTTATTATACTTATTTCTCAGATTTCACTGGTATAAGGATTGAAGTATTGTTAAGGTAGTTGCAATGATCAAGTGATCAATTAGGCATGATCATTATTTTTAATGTATTAAAAAAGCCTTATCTTAGTAAAGCCTTTTTCTGTTATGAACCTCATGATATTATCCTTAACCCGTCGGGTCCTAGTGTGTCAACAGCGGCTTCATGCAAAAAAAATGCCTATTCTGCAGATGTAATGAATGCTTGTTAATGTTGCTTGCTACTGTCTGAAGTTTGTTAATGATGCCTATTGTGCTAAACAGTTCAGAGAAGGAAATGTCTCGTCGCAAGGGCATTGTTTCAAGTTTGAGATCGAAAGTGAGCGAAATGGCTTCCACGCTGAACATGTCTAGCTTCGCTAGCAGAGATAGCTTGCTCGGGCTAGAAACAAAGGCATCTGATGACATGAGTAGGACTACTGGTTTAGACAACTATGGCCTTGTTAGTCTTCAGCGACAAATAATGAAAGGCAAGTCGTGTAGCTTATTTAGAAAAAACGCTCTCGCTGTTTTGTTACGTCATGTGTACTTTTGCGATATGGATCTTTATTTCCCTGTATCTTCGAAGCAGAGCAAGATGAGGGCCTTGAGGAGTTACAGGACTTGGTAGCAAGTACTAAACATATTGCACTGGCTGTCAACGAAGAGCTTGACCTACACACTAGACTAATCGTATGATTTTCAGTTTACTTATTCATTTCTAATGCAAACACATTTGAAGGGTGTTGGATTGGCTTACTTATAAGGTTTATGTTTCTTTTCCCTTTCATCTTGCAGGATGACTTGGATCAACATGTTGATGTTTCAGATTCTCGGCTTACGGTAATGCCTTATGTTTATAACTTTTTCCTCGATTTGAGACAAAACTAAGTCTCTGGATAATTAAAGAATTCAAAACCAAGCTAACCTCAAAACATCACCAAAACAAAGATATCATTTCAGATGCTAGATTAGTAATAATCATAAATTACAGATCAAACCCAAGAATTCGTTTTGTTTCATTTCCTTGAATCAAATCTTCCGTTCTGATCATAATGTTCGTGCATATGGCGTTTCCATTGATGTGTCATAAGCAGCGAGTGCAGAAGAACCTGGCGATTCTTAACAAGCGCGCGAGAGGAGGCTGCTACTGCATGTTCATGGTTCTTCTGGTTGTGGGAGTCTTGATTCTTGTTGTTTCTATACGTCTCTTTGTCAAGTATCTGTAATTCTAGCTACATCAGAAGTTCTTGTTTTGTTTCGGGGCTTTGTGCTACGCGTTCGTCGGAGATTCTATACTTCACTTGAATGTGATGGTTGATTTCATACTTTTCTTGAATTTGATGGTTGATTCTATGCTTTCCTTGAATTGCGATGGTTGATTTCGTGATAAGAACGAAACACAGTACATTGATGAACGAAGAAAGCAGTAGGCATTAATCATTCTAATTTTACTCTTTCAATACTAAGTATAATTTTATTCCTAGAAATCTTTATGATGAAGAAATAAAATTAGTTTCTTCCCTTATCTCGAAATGGATATATTTGTTCTATGATATAATATTTTCTATCTTACCTCATCTCCCAAAATAAGGTTTTAGTGGTTTTCATTTTAAAGTAAACCGAAGATCATTCATGATATCACAAGCCAGAAAAAACTTTACATTCAAAAATTAGCATCGGTCGGGTACAATTTACAAGTAAACAGTAGAAGACATTATTAACTGCATCCTACCTCTCAGAACACCTCTACGCAACCACGTCGAACACACTGACAACCGAAACTAAAAGACACGCTAAACATGTAGGAAATTCTGACAGCTACTCAAAACACGAGACCCACAACACAAACAGAATAACAAGCAAACACAAACAAAAACAAACCACCAATCCACAAACAGAATAACAAGCAAACACAAACAAAAACATATCACCAATCCACTTTTTTTGGGAGGACAACCTCTCATCTAAGCCCATTCACCTTAGCGAGCACTGCTACTCAAGCATCTCCGGCGGAGGTACCGGTTCATAGAACCCTCACAGCAACAATTGGTTTTGGTATTATCTAAGGGAATATCCACTTGAGCACCAGCAAAACGGCAGCCAAACCAAACCCCTGAGCATGTAGAACGAGAAACATCGAAAACGAGTCAGATCTGGAGTGGAAGACAGACATGGAGTCGAAGCCCCCATATCAAAAACCTCTCTGATCTACCGACCTCGCAACAAAAACTGACAACAACCCTCCTCCGCGCCAAAACCCGCTGTCAAGAACCCATGCCCCATGTGAGACCTCTGGTTAGGACCGAAAAACCGGTCAAAAACTGGACCGGACCTGGCTAAAGAAGACCAAAAGCCCCCGACGCGGCCTAGCCGCCAGCGTGCAGAAACCAGCCGGTGCCAGTCCCCCGGCTGCAACCACCGAAAACTTGCAATAACCGGAGCCAACCACCACCATGTGCTGACAAACTGCCCTCGGCGGCGAGACCCTCCGCCGCCACCACGAGCCGCACCCTCCGCCACCACGAGCAGCACCCTCTGCCATGGCGAGCCGCGTCCTTCAACGTCGTCAATCAAAACCAGATCTAGTTCTGGCTCAACCCTCCGAAGCCATCCCTCCTTCCACGAGCCTCACAACTCTACCAGCTCTCCAACCGTCGATAAATAGCAAGGATGGTCGCCGACGCGCCAAAACTGAAGACATGTGGCGTCGCCGACGACCTTAGGGTGTTTTTTTTTCTCTCTGACTGATTTTGGGCGAGGCATAGCAAGAGTTACTTTATAAGATCTAGGAGTGTTTAAATTTTAGTCGTTAAGTGAAAAATGTATCAAGTCAATTGTTAGCGAGAAATGTATCAAGTCGATTGTGCGAGATTATCCCACAATTTTTGGTGATATGTAATAAAAATTTATTTCATTTTGCAATACTGAAATTATAAAACAACATATCGATTTGGTATTTGTGTGCAGTGAAGAAGGTTGGTGAAAGAGCCCTAACCTAACCACTCCCAAAATTAGTACAATACATTCACAATACTCAATTTCCACAAATCTATGGATTCTCCAGAGGTCTCGCTCCAATCCCTTCTCTTCCTCCTCCTCCCCAATCTGTATCTATGAGGGTAAGCTATTTCTGATTCCTCAACCTCGTCTGATTTGATGCTTTGATTTAGGGTTCAGACGTAAATTTGTGTAAATGAATGTTCTTGAGAGAGATCTGTTTGGTTTTGAGTAATTTGACGACTGTTGCTGCGAATCTCAAAGCCTCTCTTGCCATCTCCATTGAGTGGTTTTGTTTATGGAAGTAGAGATCATTCTATTAATTTTAATTGCTGGGATAATCTTTGCACTCAACCCTAGATATATCTGAAAGAAACAAATAATTTTGTGCTGAAGATGAAATTTTTTTGATACCCAATTGAATTAAAAATATAAAACTAGTCCAAGCACTAAGAGATGTAAATGCATACAAGAACAATATTCAAACATATAATCCAGTAGCATTCATTGGTACACGATCACACACATGACGAAAACCACTGATGTAGATGCACAACATGTGCGATACAAATATTTCACAAGAAACACACGGACATAGACACACAAAACATATGGGACATAGACACACAAAACATATGGATAAATATGCACGCAATCTACTAGTGGCTAATCACACCTTTGAGTTGAAGATTGCTCATAATCTTCATCATCCTTGATCCAGAATCCCAGCTCCTTGACAATGGGGGGAAGATCCTGCAACATGTCACAGTAGCTAACCTCAGCAGAACGCATTGATGGCATGATTTGTCGCAATGTCTCCCACTTCTCTGTCAATTTTGGCAAGTGCTTGAGGCACAAACCCTCGATACTTTTCCAGGTTTGGGTTTGAATAGACAAGCTCGTAAGGTTTCCTTGCTCGATGGAAAGATATATCAATTCGGGAAGCTTGGTTGGGTTGATCCATGACCACAGTGTTTCTTGGCGGTAGTTTTTGAGATGCAGCTCCTTTAGTTTCGGTGGAGGAGAAAGGCGGTCCAGGATGGTGTAGATGTGACCCGCTCCGAACTCAACGGTGTTTATGGTTTTACTGTTTTCCGCAATGCTGTTGATGGCGAGGACCTTGAGCTTTCCAAGATGTTGAAGGGCAGAGAGTTCATCTCCAGATGATGGGATGGCACTTTTTTCCAATGACACACTTATTCGCAGCACTCGAAGGTTGCTGAGGTTCTTGAGGTCAGCAAACCGAAGACAGGATTGTTGGCGCGGCTCATCAGATATGGTGAAGCCGGAGAGTTCTTCAAGGTTGGAGAAACTGCGCAGTCCGCGAGGCAGGTAAGTGAGTTCGGGACATGATCTGAGGTCCACGGCAACAAGCTTCTTGAGATGAGAGGTGATTGATGGGTGCACATGCTTCAAGTTCTTGCATTCTCTCACTATTAGAAGCTGGAGGTTTCGGAGTTTCTGGACTGAGCTCGGCAGCTCTGTCAGGCCTTCCATACCGCTCAAGTTGAGGCACACGAGGAGCTGGAGAGAAGTGATCCAACCCCAGAAGTTGTTAAGATCTCTGTCCCTTGAGAGTTTAATCTGATTTGAATAATGCGAGAGATCAAGCACCCGGAGGGACTTGAGTTTCCGCTCCATAACAAGATTAAACTGAGTTGTGGGTGACACCAGCAGCAAAGCCCTTAGCATCGGATCCCACACGTACGCTTTGTTTATGACTTGATCTGTCAAACCAAGCCATTGAGGTTTAACTGATGGGAATTCTTGACCAAACTTGCAGAAGCCTTCTTCTTGCGCGATCTGCATGCTCAACTCCCGCACCATATCATGCATCTTGCATTTATAGACTCTCCCACCAAAAACCGTCTGCTCCTCGGGGTCGATCAGACACCTGGCAGCCAGCTCTGACAGGTATTCGTAGCCCTTCTCTGTTGCAGTTTCCGAGTTCTCAGATGTATGCTGAATGAGGCTCTCTCCAACCCACCAACGGATCAATTGTTCTGCTTCTATCTCAGCATCTTCAGGAAAAATAGAGAAACTCAACAGGCATTGCTTCAAGCGAACTGGTAGATCGTCATAACTCAATCTTAAACAATCCTTCACCTCTGCAATTTTTTCTGGAAACCTTTCATAAAATGTAAGCCAATCGCTTGCAGGCTTATTCTGCAGTGAAGCTGCTATTGTCTTGATTGCCAGAGGAAGTCCCCCACATTTCCTCACAATCTTCTTGCCAACAGCTTCATATCCATCCGGAAATGAATCCATCTTGTTCCTGGGAAATGCGTGTCTGCAGAACAGTAACAAACTGTCCTTTTTTTCAAGCTCTCGGTGTTTGTGCATTCGGGCTGTTTGGATATTCAGGCCAGTTGTAACCTCTTCATTCCTGGTCGTAACTATAATGCAACAAATGGATTTACCATCGGTTGACGTTGGCATGCACGAGCACATTGACTTCAACCGCGGTATGCCATCAGACCACACATCGTCCAACACTAGGAGATAGCTCTTGCCCTTGAGCTGTTGGCAAATTTTGTCTAACAGTTCGTTTTCATCGTCATGTGCGCCTGGATCTCCTCCTACCCTTGCAAGTATCCGACAGAGCATATCCTTCTGGTTGAAATCGTTAGACACTGTAACCCAAATCCTGTTCGGGCAGGCAGAGCAAACTTGAGGATCGTCGAAAACTTTCTTGACGAGGGTGGTCTTTCCCATGCCCCCCATCCCCACAATGCCTATCATCGAAGAATAGGAATAGCCCTCGAGAATCCACCTCCTTATCTTCCCCGCCTCGCCTTCCAATCCGACGATCACCTCGGATTGGGGGAGGATCCGTGTGGATCTCATTTCCCCACTGTTGTTGTTGTGATTATGATCGCTGCTGTTGTTGCTGTGAATTCTTGCGGTGATAGAACTAGCCAGGTTGTGATTTTCCAAGAGCGTCCGGATGTTTCGGTTAATGTCCTTGAGCTTGCCGCCCATTTGAAGCCGGACGGTCCAAGTACCGACTCCAAACAGCATACCGGGGGCATACTCCTCCCTGATGCGGCACTCGGTCAGCACGTCGTCGGCCTCCCTCATCAGGTTTCGCAGCTGGGAGGAGATTGTCTGTAGAATCATTCTACTGCTGTTGTTGACTTTGCTCGTGTCGCAGAGGATGGCCTCGATCAGGCGTAGGTTGTCTTGGAGAGTTTGGAGTTCAGTTCTGTAACCGATGGCATTGATGGCTGGCTCCTTGACATTGTTCAACAGCTCTTGCAGGAGGGGTTGAAGCAGAGCATCCATTTCACCTGCTTAAACCTTTGATTTCAGATGCTTCACTATTATTTCAAAACAGTTGCTCAGAAACTCACAAGAGAACCATTGGTCTGTTTGGCTGGTAAAGATTTATCATGGTAAATTTTAATTTTGCAATGCATTACAGTTAAACGGTTAAAATTACCCTTGAAAATTAGGAAGACGTGACGTTAATGTCTCTATGACATTGAGTCTCATCACAGCGGAGTCTAAACTTTTACTTATTCTACTCGATCTTACATGAGTCATTTTCATCCCATATGAGCCTTCCACCATGAGAGCCGCTGATCATTATTTACTAGGCATAGGAGTATTATCCGACTCACTTTATCAAAGAGACTCTACTTGATGCAGAGGCATTAACGAATTTAAGCACATGTGTCCAACACTTTTTAATTGCCTATTTTAGATTTCCTAATATTTAGTTTCTAGAATAAGTGGCTTGTAGCCTAAGTAGATCTACTTTCCAAATTGTTATTTCCTAGCTTATTATTCCCTAGTTTATTATTTTCTAGTTGTTATTTCCTAATTACATGTATTTAAAGGGGCTTTGGCTCTTGGAAAATTCAGATTGGAGAGAATAAAAATTATAGCTTTGTGCTTGAGACTTTGTCTTGTTCTACTTATTACCTTAGGCCGAGGATCCTAGGTGTGGCGTAGAAACCTTATCTTAACCTAAAACCCGGCTAAGTGGCGGTTAAACCTTATCTTAGCCTACACTCGGCTAAGTGGCGGTTCTATTCCTCAAAACCCTACCCAATTCTCTACCTCTATCTTATTTTCTCATTCATTCCTACACATTCTTCGATCGAAATCTTCAATCCCTAGAATCCACCAAAATAAATTCAAATTCATCCCGTTCTACTTATTTTCGTAGTCATCCATGTATCAAGTGGTATCAGAGCACTGGTTGGATGACTGCTGGTAAATCTACAGGCGTTGCTAATGGCGGGGAGGATGACAGTAAATCATTGTCTGATGAGCAGAGGCGTATTAATTATCTCGACTACAAGTTCAGAAACTTCTTGAGCACGTAGGGCGCGGTAGTGATTCCAAAAAGGTTATTCATGTGAGTGGCAATGCGAGAGAATCACGCCAAGGTCAAAGATTTGATTTTAAAGAGGATTTCATGCAACAAGAGAAGTTTCAATCTCATGCCCAATTCAATAAAGGTGTGACAAGGAGGTATGATGAGCATGACAAATCTAGAGAAAATCAAACTCATTATGAAGATCGTGATTTCTATGAGAGGAGGCCAGATAAAGAATATTTTGCCTATACTAACATGTCAAAGCTAAAAATCCCGAAGCTTGAAGGTTGCGTGAATGAAGATCAATTCCTAGAGTGGTTGAGCACCGTAGAGAGGGTGTTCCATTATACTAAACCACCTGAGGATTGAAAAGTAAAGCTAGTGGCTGTAAGATTGAGAAAACACGCTTCAGATTGGTGGGACAACCTCAGAAGACAACGCGAAAGATATGACCGTGTCAAGATCGTAACATGGGATAAGATGAGAAAAAAGTTATCGAGAAAATATTCTCCATCTACCTACAAACATGAGGTGTATCTCAAATTACAGAAGTTGAGGCAAGGAAGCATGTCCATAGAGGAGTATGTTACTAGATTTGAGACCTTGATGATGAAAGCCGAAGTAAGAGAAGCTGAGAAGCATTCAATCAATCGTTTCATTAATGGTCTAAATTGGAACATCCCAAAGGTGGTCGATCTACAACTTTACTACGCATTGAATGATGTGATCAAGTATACACTAAAAGTTGAAGCTCAAAACAAGCAGAGAAGAATTAACGCATCTCGAAGATTTGTTGAAGCCAAGCATTGTGTGGCAAAAGAACCATATGAAGCAAGTATAACTAGCAAGCCAAAAGTAGAAAGGGAAGTATATGAGGTAAACCTTGGAAACTCTTCAAATAAACTTAATTATTTTAATTGCCAAGGTTTAGTGGATACTACGTCTGAGTGTCCTAATCAAGGAGTGGTAGAACTCGTGGAAGATGGACATGTGGCAAGTGAAGATGACATGCTCGATGAGAACTATGATGAGAACATTGTTGAATTCAAGGCAAACGATGTCGTGTATTCATGTGTGGATCAAGAGCATTCTTTAATCATGCAAAAAAGTCTCAAATCGAGTCTGAATCCTACGAGGGAGGCTGATGTGTTGAGAACCAACATGTTTCACATCAAAGGAACATGCATAGAATACACTGAAAATCAAGGCATAATCAAAGGAGCGATGGCGTCGCGAGAAGAAACTGTTATTAAAGCCGGCGATAAATTGGTAGCTGAATTCAAATCAACTTTAAAAGATAATGCATGTGACACGTGTATTGTTCAAGAAGAGCTATCAATTGTATCGAGATCTATGAATATCCAAGCGAAAGAAGATCAAGAAAAGAATAAATCACACATCTTTCAAACTGGCTGTCATGTTCAAAACAAGGTACACAACTTCATTATTGAGAGGGAAATTTTCACTATTGTTGGTAATATTTCTCTTGCTGACAAATTGGAGATGCCAACAAATAAACACCTTGAGACATATATATTACAAGAGCTCGATGATGAAATTCCGACAAAAATAAGGGAGCAGACGTTGAGTTTGTCAAGCACTCATAATTATGAAGATCCGTTTTTATGTGACATAAATCCAAAGCGAGATTTACGATTGTGGCAATTCGATCAAGGAAATAAGCATGATGAAGTATCATACAAATACTCTCTTGTGCACGATGAAGGAAATTATATTCTATTTCTCATGTCACCGAAGAAAACCTACGATGATCATATGCGAATGGGAAAAGATGGAAAGAAAAGGAACTTGTGAAATACGTTAACTGTCATGCATATAAATTAGTTATTTTTAATGCAGCTGATTGGCGTCCGTTTGATGTTGGAGATCAATTGATGACAACATTTAATATAGCTGATTTACGCCCTTTTGACGCTGGTGGAGACTTGAGGATATTGTTCGAGAACAATGGAGAATGTCCAAATGAGTGTGAAATGTCTTATGCCTTCAATTATAAAGATCTACGTCCTTACAATGACAAAGACTTGAGGACAAGTCTCTTTTCGCAACTTTGGGGGTTTGATGTAGGGGCATTAACGAATTTAAGCACATGTGTCCAACACTTTTTAATTGCCTATTTTATATTTCCTAATATTTAGTTTCTAGAATAAGCGGCTTGTAGCCTGAGTAGATCTACTTTCCAAATTGTTATTTCCTAGTTTATTATTTTCTAGTTGTTATTTCCTAATTACATGTATTTAAAGGGGCTTTGGTTCTTGGAAAATTCAGATTGGAGAGAATAAAAATTATAGCTTTGTGCTTGAGACTTTGTCTTGTTCTACTTATCACCTTAGGCCGAGGATCCTAGGTGTGGTGTAGAAACCTTATCTTAGCCTAAAACCTGGCTAAGTGGCGGTTAAACCTTATCTTAGCCTACACCCGGCTAAGTGGCGGTTCTATTCCTCAAAACCCTACCCAATTCTCTACCTCTATCTTATTTTCTCATTCATTCCTACACATTCTTCGATCGAAATCTTCAATCCCTAGAATCGACCAAAATAAATTCAAATTCATCCTGTTCTACTTATTTTCGTAGCCATCCCTGTATCACTACTGAACCGAATATCCGACTCACTTTATCAAAAGACTCTACTAAACCAAATATATGATATTACTATTAGGGAGACCCATATATTTTACTTGGGAGCACCTAAAAAAGCCCATATACTACATGTGAACTTAACAATTTCCTCCTCATGTTGACACCCATCACATCGAGTTGACTCACTTCTAAGTCCATACTTTACCTTGGTATACTCACCTCATGCATGCCCTTTTTTAATTGTATCTGACTTATGAGAGTCCAAGTAACCAAGGTTCTGACATCATAATAGAGGAGAATAAGGTATTACTTAAGAGGAGCTCGAATGGAAAGTTTATATACATATTAAACTCAATACCTAATAAGTTAGTATTTTAAGGTCAAACATGAACTCTAATACGTACGCACACACTTTCTTAGGGATTCTCAAAGGTAAGACCCGGTTCTCCCTCACTGGCGGAGGTATATTGAGTTCTGTTTGTTGAGCAGCGGTGTCCTTAAGAACCTCAGTTGTCGAATTTGCACGAGCCGGATATGCTTCGCCCATCCTCGCACAAGTCCGTTGTTCGATTTCTTGAGAGAAGAACCAGTGTTATCTTCATGAGATGAGATTGTCGGGATCAAGGCTCTTCCCACATCGTCGCATAAGCGTTTGTACCGGAAATCGGGATTTCATCAAACTCCGTCGACGTTCTCTGTTGATTTTGCTTTGTTTTTCTATTATTTAAAGTAAATATATTTTCACGGGTCTTTGTAAATTATTTAAATACTTTTTTGGGTTAATTTTAACACACATTAGGCAAAATGACAAAAATAAAGCTCAAACATAATGAATTCTATATTTCATATCATGTGATACTTTAATGAAAATTGAGGATAACAATTAACAAGTGACAGTGAATTTGTAATGTTCTTACATTAATCTAATAATAATAATAATAATAATAATAATAATAATAATAATAATAATAAATAAATAATAAAAATAATTGAAACTCACCTTGTGCTAATTTACAAGAGATTTTGTATACTTCAATAATGATAAATATTGGCATGAACTTACTTTTTACACCTTCTAAAATGACTTTAAAAGACAAAATGACTCTTTAAAATAAGAAAATTAAAATTTATGATTGAACCTCTTAAGTTGAAAAGAAAGATAAAATATTAGTACCTGAAGATGAGAGGAGAGCTCAGTTCAACATATTAAATCTCAGAAATCAGTGTAAGAGATGTACTGTGCATTTCTTCAATATGTAGCTAAGCAACAAGAGCATTTCTCTAATTTATATATAATATTGTATGCTTGATTGATTGCATATATGGCCCAACAAAAATAAGGACAATTCACTCTCTCAAATAAAGTTGCAAGCTTTATCTTTCTGATTCATAACGTGGAATTATCTCATTATATCGATTTTTGAATTACATTATTTTCTAACTTTATTCTTCGACTCATTCTCACTCAGTTTACAACAGGGTTCAAAATTCATAATTTTCTACTAATAATATAAGTCTTAAACCGTTGTCGTGTCCTCTCGAAAACATTACTTTATATTAATTAATAATTATAATATTTAGTTGTTGTACAGTATATCTCAAATTTTTTATGATCGAGAGCCATGGTTGTTAAGGGAGATGAAGTATTTATTTGGGGATAATTGTAGCCGGGTGTGCATGCTTAAATCATTTTTGCATCTAATTAGACATAAAAGTTTTTTTTTTTTTGACTTGTCGGGTCATTGAAAATTCTTGTTTGTTGAATTAGAGGCTCATGCGTACATGAATATATGGGAGGGAGAATTAAGTGAAATACCACCCGAAAAAACAAACTCAACTAATGAGTCTTTTAGTTGTGGGGCTCGGTTAAATATGTACAACCAGTTTTACATTATTTTTATTGTTCACATAAGTACACTTCAAATTTTGTATAAATCTATAACATAATTAAAATCAGAATGAAAATAATTTTTTTAAGTAACTTAACAAATTGAAAAAACTTTTTTTCGTGAGAATCGTTTTGCCTCGATCTTTTTGCGATCTCACCTTCATTCATTTCAAATCAGGCGAGACAAGCAAACATGCATACATACATGAAATTCTGATTCGTAGTAAGGACAAGATATCGTACACAATGTTTGCGACAATTGGTACGACAAATCGCCTGATCACAGATAATGGACAGTAATTAAATAAGTTGTAAACAAAAACGACACACGATGTGTTTACCCAGTTCAATGACTCCAAACCTACGTCTGGGGGCCCTCGGCCAGTGGAAAGGTACTTCACTATAATGTAGTTGTTGTGGGGTCAAAAGGTCTCGTTTCGAGACCGTTTAACCTCACAATTCGGTGCAATTGTGTCCGTTAGTGGCCGAGTAAAGCCGGGAGTACATATTTTATGCTTTTTGGTGTTTTGAGGTGCGTACGCAGGAACGGGAGGAAAAAGGGCCAAAAACGAGGCACCGAGCAAAAAGTCAAAGGGCGTTGACCAAAGGGCCGGGCAGAGGCCATTAGTCACGATCGTGCCTTCTTTAGGCACGATCGTGGCTCATTAGGCACGATCGTGCCTCAGCCAACCACGATCGTGCCTCCCCTATAAATTAAATGGCCGAATTATATTCAACTTATAGTGGGCTCCCCCGATCTCAGTCACGGGGGAGTCACGATCGTGACCCAAGGAGGCACGATCGCCCCTCGAAGACCCACGATCGTGGCTTTACAGGGTACATGATCGAGGAGATTCAAAATATCTTACCTATCCCGAGCCACGATCGTGCTTGAAGGAGACACGATCGCCACCATGACCAAGTCACGATCGTGCCGCGACCAAGCCACGATCGTGACCTAGACAGAGGCACGATCGTGCCTTTCCTTAGAATCAGAAAAGTATAAAAGGGGTAGAGACACTTTTTGAAGAGGAGGAAGAAACATAGAGAGAGAAAACGAACCAAGGAGCTTTTGAGCCATTTCTTCAAGTGTTCTTGAGCGTTCTTCGTGGTTTCTCAAGCGTTCTTCATCTTCCTCGACACCAAAGGCATCGCTAGTTCCACCGGTCTTCATCGCGCATCGAAGACACACCTTGCTCGGGATTCCAAGAGCATTTTCTATCCTTTTATTTCATGTTCTTCAAGTTCTTCATGTGTATTAGTGTAACCACCATGTTGTTGCTAAGCTTGAGCACCATGATTATGGGCTAAACCCCTTAGCCATGGGTGTTATTTCCATGGTTATGGACAATATAGAATGTGAATGTAACGTTTAATGAGATTAGTGATTTATTGATGAACAAATGTGTTGTGTGGATTGTTGTTTGAATGCATGTGTTGTTTAAGTGACGTTTTACAATATATGATTGAGGTGTTCTATCCGATACCGAAAGGGAAGGATTAGAACCCGGACTTAGCATCCACCGAGGGTTGAAGGCTCAAGACCGTGTCTTGGCACCTTCTCTTAACCCTTAGCCGTTTATTGTCGATTGTATGCGATCTCGAGTTTCTCAATACCGAAAGGGCACGGGAACACTCGAGATTAGGCCAACCTCAATACCGAAAGGCGAGGTCGGCATTTAAGACATAGGCTCAACCATTCGTTTAATCAATAGATTGCTCATTTCTCGAACTTATTCACTTGATGATTGTTTAGCACCCTAGGCGTTTGAATCCATACGTTATCATCACCGCGCGCTATTATCATTGTCATAATTGCAAACACGTTTATTAACTCGTCGTAAACCTCATATTAATCCCTGTGGATCGACTCGGTATCTTACCGGATCATATAAATATTATTACTTGCGACCCGTGTGCACTTGCACGTGAAAACCATTGTGCGACGTTAACACGTCACATTTTGGCCCAACAGTAGTCAATAGTACAACTCAGGCATCAACTAGTTTATCACACAAAACTATTGTCTTAGCTGCTACTACTACTACAAGCTCTTGTACCTAGACCAGGGTCCTTCTCCCCCTGCCTTCGAGTCCTCCTCGAGTCTACTCTTCAAGCACCCCATGCTTGGTTTGATTGTCGTCTTCGATCAGCTTCGTGAATCTTCAATCACGAACACACGAACCCTGATCGATCAAACACTCAATCTTTGTGAATTGATGTTTAACCGAAGCACACCGTTCTAGTAAACCAATCAGACTCTCAACACGTCTATGTTGCACGGTTAAGAGTTCTGAGAAATTTCAGCACAAAGAAAAGAACGGACGAATTGCTAATGGGGGAAGCACAAGCTTTTTACGGCAACCTCTTATTCCTAATCTGTCTAGGATTAGGAATAAGAAGTCTCAGACTTTCTAACAATTTAGACAAGCTGACAGTTGGCGTTGCCGCCTTTGCTGACGTGTTGTTGACAGCTGGAAGCCTCACATTCCTAATCTATCTTGGATTAGGAATAGGAAGTCTCAAACTTTCTAACAATTTAGGCAAGCTGACAGTTGGCGTTGCCGCCTTTGCTGATGTGTTGTTGACAGCTGGAAGTTGCCTAAAACTCGTCGTGACATCATTTCTCTTGCGCTCCACTCTTCAGCGACTCAAACTAGGAAAGCTTCCTTACCTTTCCTAATCTGGAGTATATGCAGTTGCACCAAATGTCGTGCAGCATGTTGTAATGACTTCTTACTTTTACGCTAAAAAATTATGCCAACACTAAACATAGCAACAATACACACACAAACAAATTATTAATAATAACCTCGTCCGAGTACCAACTGAGACTTGAACCCATGTCTTGAGTCCAAGAAAGCAAAAAGGCCACAAACTACTGGAGCACACTCAATTATACCTTGATCGTATGTTAAAATAAAATAATCAAAATCAGAATTTAAAAGGAATTCCTATCACAATCCTACACCTAATTAAAATAAATAAATAAATAATTCATTGTGTTTCGAGTACAAGACTTGTATGCAAGAATTGCTGTTATTTAATGTACATTTGGACTTCTTATTATATGCTTGCTCGAGTTTATTCTCTACTTTTAGTTTTGTTTTAGACCAACTAAAAAATGCATCACAAAATAATTCATATGAGAGTCTTATTATTTTGGTCCATATTTCAAGTGCTGTCTTTTCTTTAGCCATTATTTCTCGACGATGTGAAAGCAAGCACTGGAAAAAGCTAGAAACAAGACTCAAAAAGTTTAGCAAATGAGAGAGCACGAAAGTGGTAGAAAAAGGTTTTTGAGGGAACACTTAAATTTTAATAACAGTGTGAAGACCTTGACTTCAAAAGTATATCAACTACAAACCAAAAACGTCTGAGCTGTATAATATGCAGTGCAATGTTATATAACCACGTAAAACATGTAGTGCAATGTTGTATAACATGTTGGATCTGTGCAAAAATGAAGTAATGTATAACATATAGTGTAATGTTGTATAACATGTTGAACCCTATCACATGTCGCAATCTGAGATAATGCGCGTCTCAGATTCGACGGTTCTACATGGTTTGAACGTTTTGACATTTTATATAGATTTGTAGTCGAGTGTGCCCCTATATATGTATATACAAATTAGGAGGAGAAATCTGATGAGAACATCTCAGACTCGTGTTAGGAGGAGGAGAAATATATGTTATGCCAGTTGTGCATCAGAATTTTCTAGCTGAAAACTTGCTTGTTTAGAAAATTTATGTTTTTTTTGAACTAATTTTTGACTTATCAAACGATCTCCAAATTTCTTGAAACTTACTATTTTAAAAAGATACAAAGTCAGTTGTTACATATCTTATGAATACAATGTCTCTAAGTGTGCGAAACTCGTCCGTTTTCTAAAGGAAGGTCAAATAAAAAATGACATAAGTTTAGAAAATTTGAAAAATCAGCCAAAAAAGAAAAGAATTTTTTTTTTACGGATGTCTTATGAGACATTTATAGTTTAATTGTAATTAAGTGAATCGTGTCAATATAGTTTTATACTAAAACGAGATTATCCTCTCTATAATAATATTTTTGAAAATTTGAGATTTTGATTGAATTGAATTATATGAGAGAGATAGTGATATTTTCAAAGACAAGAAAAAGCAGATTCCTTTTACTTTTTAAAAGAAAAAAGGAAGTGCTTGCCTCACGTTGTCGAGAAATAATGCGAAAAAAACATTGAGGACAAAAATAACAAGGACAATTACAAAAAAATGCTGTTCTTATACCCTGCAAAAAGATATTAAGTTGTTTAAATATTTTTACAAAACATGAGTAATTGATTTTTTATAGAATGACGAAATTGTCTTCGAAAAATATAAATTATTATTTTTAATTTATAACTAAAATTTATATAAACAAAATTTGTAATTTAATTATTATTTTTAAATTATGTTATAAAAATTAATTTTAGAGGCACTTACGTCATTTTTTATAAATATACATATTTTACGACAACAAATATTATAAACAATACGGTACTATTTTGCAACTTTCCCAAAATAATAAGACCATGAAATGAGTTATTAGGCCTTTGGGCAGTTTCAAATCATGAGAATTATGGTGTTTTGGTGAGACTTATATGTAATTTTTTCTTTTACTTGTATCTGTAAGAATGAGAAAACTCGTGGGGGATAAATAAGACCATTACTAAGCAGCTATAAGCATCATCACTAAAAGACGTCTATATGCACATTAGAGCTCACTTTTAACTCAAAAAATTAGTCTGGTCGATCTTGCGTCTAGTGTGTATATAAGCTCTATTTTCGCCTCGTAGACTTTCAATGTGGTACATTAGTTCAAGTGTAGATTTCATCAATCTCCCGCTCCACATTAAGCCCTCGCCACATTGGGTCAGCTCCCATTAAGTTCAAACTGGGCTTACCGGTTCGACTCCATCCTTCGCAGGTCCACTTCATTCTATCTAGGCCCCGCTCCCGCGAGGCTGCGATCACGGTTCTCGAGTGTTACCGGCTGTAGAAGAATTCACCCGTCCCGTCTATCAGGAGAGAGTCGACGGTATGCAGGCTCTGATACTAATTGTTGGGGATAAACTGGGCCATTACCAAAGAAGAGCACCCAATGAGGAGACCTATATACATATTAGAGTCGATTCTTAACCTAAAATACTAGTCTAGTGGGTCTTGAGTCCAATGTGTATACAAGCTCTCGTTTCACCCCATACATCTTCAATGTGGGATCTTGGCCCGAGTGTGAATTTCATCAAAAACATTACACCGTTAATAATGACCAAAATTTGTTGTCAGCCGACTCAACCCAGTAAACCGAGGCTCACTAGTTGGTAGCTAGAAGGGACTTGTGCCGATTCTGACAATGATGAACAGAGGGTCTAGAGCGGGTTGCAATAGTAAAAACATGACGTTTATTTTCACAGTTTGACAAAAACATGTTGTATACTGTCCTAATCGCTATAACAATGTTGATACTTAGGTAATGTCCGAAATGCTCTCAACCTTTTATGTGCAGTGACTAATATACCCTCCTATCTCAAACATATTTTAATTTTGGGATAGTTAAAAGACATGATTGTTTTTCAAAAGTTTAAAATAAAGTTTGATTAATGCTTTTTCACCGACCATCGTACGATCCAGACCTCAGATTCGTCGTAGTTGCCACCTCCAGTCCTGTCCGTGCTCCACTAGTTTCGTCTCTCGGTATTCAAATCGAGAGCTTGCATGAACCCCCCAAACTATGCCGACTGTACTTTTGAGAATCAGAGAGACTGCTCTGTCTCGGTCCAAAATTTTGTCCATGATTTACCGAGCACTGGTAAGTCGACCGATAGATAAACCGGCGAGAGAGAAGATGAATGAATCAACACTAATTTTTACCAAAGTGAGAACCTGACTATGATTCTGGGTGAATAGGGAGAACTGCTCCGGGTTTAGAAGCAACATTGGTGATTGAATCTAGGGATGGCAACGGGGCGGATGTGGCAATCCCCGTCCCCGTCCTCGATTGCTACGATAACATCCTCCTTTTCACAGTAATATATGGAGGCGAAAAACTTACCATTTCTATGTCCGCCACAACGTGCACTGTGTCACGTGACATTTTTCATCTAATTCTATTAAATTTATATGATTTCGTCACCTGTAAGAACATACTTTCAAACATGTTTAAGGGTATTTTAGTTTTTTTAAACTCAAAACTTTGCAGAACTTAACGGAAAAAGCACAATTGAGAAAATCGCAAAACCAAGGAAGTGCATACGAGAAAAATAATTTTATGGGTTCAGTGTCACGTGAGAATCTGCCCATTCTAGAGGGTGCTGCGTGGAATCATCGGACGAAAATAAAGGGTTAACATGTCCCGAGAACGTCGAAATCAACAATCTCACTGACAGAAATAAACTTAAACAAGAACATCGAGGTTCACGGGCATGTTTCGGACGACAGCTTCCTTATATATCCGCCACATTTCGGACAAGATTCGGTGTCGACCGGTTTCTCCCCATTAAGCATGGAGAGAACGTCGGAGATGGGAGGCCTGTCGGTAGGTGACTGACTGATGCACTTGATTGCTACATTCAAGATTGTGAGTGCTTCTTCTTCCTTGTACTCATCTTCACTTATCATCCTCTTATCAACCAGCTCCACCAATCTGTTTGCTTTCTGAAACTTACGTGCCTGCAATAATAATCAACAGTACCATCATTTTGATGAATATATACATACAGAGAGAGAGGCGCATTCCGGTTACCGAACCGTGAGAACCTCTGAGGGAGCGCCACGTGGCGCGCTGACGCAGCAGGCAGAACGAAAATCCTTCCGATCCCTTGGCAGGGTAACACTTCCCCTCCCTTATTGGTTCTCATAGTTTTCACGTCTCTTGTGATTCTCACTTGAGTGCATCCCCTGTATATGTATTTACAGGGAAGCATTCCAGTGAGAGGATCACTGGAGGCGTGAGAACGATGAGAACTAATATAGTTATGCGTCATGTGGCAGGGAGTCAGGTTATATACTATAACCTATTAGTGAACCCTGTCCGGGGAGTGGTGCGACGAGCACCGGAGCCGTGAAGTTGAAAGCAAAATATTTTTCTCTCAGCGGCCGGACCGCCTGCCAGCTCAGCATGCGCGCCACGTCTCCTCTCCACGCGGGTTCTCACGAGATGGGGAGGTTATCACCAGATTTCTCACGTCAATTACCGTATGAAACAGAATCTCGGTATGGCCCGCTGACGCCTCTGTCGAATTACTCCTACCACTGATTATCTCAAGCATCAGAATCCCAAAGCTGTATATATCGGTTTTATCCGAGAAGTTACCATACACAAAATACTCGGGAGCTGTATATCCACTGCATACACATCGACACAAAATTAATATCAATCTCTACAAGATCGAAAGCAGCGTGATCGATGAAGCGCGACAATGTTGTACTCCCTACCGTGCGATATTGCTATTTAATTCTTGCTGATAGAAAATACGGGAAAAATCGATATCGATATCGAGAGGTTGATTTAATTACTTACTCTCCTCCTTTTTTGTTGGGGTCAAAGACATTGGTGCCATCATCATATAAAGTGGCAGACCCAAAATCAGAGATCTTAGCATGAAGATTATCATCAAGTAGAATATTTGGTGCTTTGAGATCTCTATGAACAACGATGACACCTTTCTCTTTATGCATATAATTCAAGCCTTTTGCGATCCCCTTGCAAATACCAACCCTAGTTTTCCAGGTCAATAGATTGGTATTGGATTTACGACCTGCACATGAATATATGCAAGATGTTACTTAATTACATCATTTAATTAAACCTATGGAAGCAAAAGAAAAAAAAATCTCTTTCTGTCTTTTATAAATATTGGCAAGATCTTTATGTATATGTGTGGTTTTTAGTTAACAAGTGATAAATCAACCAAATTGTATAATATATGCCCCATTATGTAACTAAAGTTATAGGGCAGAAAAGTCTTGGTCGAACCAAATTGAACCAATGGAGCTCTATTAAGCCGACTCAATTTAATTTGGTTGGTTTATTTACTGTTCAACAACGATAGTTTAGGTATTTTTAGGGATGCCAACAAGTTAGGTTTGGGCGGGTTTGACCAAACACGCACTCAAAGGATTTCAACGGGTATCCGACCTAGAGAAAAACCCGCGGTACCCGTCCCGCTCAAGACCCGCCGAGTACGAGTTTTATCCAAAACCCGAAAATTATCCAAAGTGCAAAAAACAAAAATTGAAAACGTCCGGAATTTATAATATATGTAATTGTTTTATATATTATATATATAATGTATAATTTATTATTATATACATAATTGTTTTAACTGAAAATTGTTTTAATAGTTTTATTGAAAAGTAATTCTATATAATTAATATATATATTTATTTTTTATTTGATACATATATGGGTTGGAAACGGTGTGGGTATAGGTTAACCCGTATCCGACCCGCGCCCGGCCAAAAACTCGTACCCGAGATTTATTTCGAGTTTTAACCGTTTCGATCGGGGCGGGTTAATCGGGTACCCGTCGAGTTCGGGTTGTTTTGCCGTCCCTAGTTATTTCAAACATATTAGGGGTAGGTTGTTCCAAGAAAAATAGTTAGGATACTAAAAAGAAATGAAATTAGTTAGGGCGTAAAGTTATCATTTTCGGGTAATTAAGTGTAGCAAATTGTTATTATCCCTAAATTTATATAAAAATAATTGAATTTTGAAAAATGAAGATATGAACAAAAATGAATTACCAAATAAGGCATCATGAAGGCTGCCATTCCTCATATAGTCATAGATCAGCAGGTGCAGTTGCTTGTGAGAAAAGCTACCGTAAAATTTGATGAGGTTTTCGTGTTCCATTGATTGTAAAGTGAAGCTTTCGTTTCTGAAAATGTTCGCAACACCATCCCTCTCGATACGATCACTTGGTCGTCCACTGGGTTTCTCGTTAACCCCGCGATCCATTACGATATTTTCACTCGGCTCAAAAAGCTTCTTGACGGCCAAAACTTGGCCGCAAGATTCGACTTCAACCTGCAAATATATACGAAGAGAAAATAATTGACGATGTTTGAATATGACCTGGAAAAAGGCTATGGACTAAAAATATTGTGAATATTCAACTTAATTTTATTAATCACATGATGCACTTATTTATGTGAGTTTAGAGGGAGACGAAAGCTGAAAGGTATTCTCGATATACAAAAGGTCTTGGAGGAAGATGAAACAAAAAGTCTTCGACAAAACCGACTATGGTATCAATGTTAAGGAGAAAAACCCTTTGTCCGATGTTTAGAGGCTCTCAAGGGGTTGCGCACTAGATTGGGAGGGAAAGGCGATCGCCGAATATCTTTTTATTTCAAAGAAACTATGTACATTTTGATGTACATGAGTCGAGCAAGATGATGCAACTTACATCTTGACATCTTTCCTGATCACACGTTCAACATCCTTTTTTACTAAAAAAATAAGCCAACAAACATTGTAATAACAATCGACATAAGCGATAAACTACCTCGTATACAACCCCGTAACCTCCACGGCCAATGTCTTTTTTGCTGAAATTTTGAGTGGCATCGATGATCTGTTTGACAGTGACAGTTGCATCATCACGAAGCTTTATAGATGTTTCTGTGTAAAATAATAACATCAACGTTAATTACATAACATTGTTCTCTACGAATTTGGAGTATATATATATATATATATATGAAATTGACTCAAATAAAGTAGTACAATAGAGCTCACTTAGCCACTCTTTGTTTCCGAGCCATCCCTTGTGCCAACTTAAAGCCATTGCAAGTGAATAAACAAGTATGATTAGAGCTCCCCCACCCATTGATATCTCCAATGGTAGCATGGATTTTGGAACTGATTAATTATTAGGAAAACAATTAAGCATATATGAATATTCAATGCATGCAACATACGCGTACAGGGCACACTCGATTATAAACCTATATAAAATGTCCAAACAATGTATAACCGTCGGATCTGAGACGTGCGTTATCTCAGAGAGCGACACGTGACAGGATCCAACATGTTATACAATATTGCACTGCATGCTCTACATGGTTATACAAACGTTTTGACATTTTTATATTGTTTTGTAGCTCTCTCTCTCTCTCTCTCTATATATATATATATATATATATATAGATGCCCTCCGATACAAACTCACCCAAAACGTCCAAACTAATGTATAACCGTCGGATCAGAGACGCGCGTTATCTTAGATTGCGACACGTGGCAGTTATACAACGTTGCACTATATGTTATACATTACTTCAATTTTGCACAGATCCAACATGTTATACAACAACATTGCACTGCATGTTATACAGTTTGGACGTTTGGACATTTTTCCTTGGTTTATATTTGATACCTACTATATATATATATATATATGTGCAACTCCATTATAAACTGGTAAAACGTCCAAACTTTTACTGGGCATTAGATCGCTGAAACTCTACGCGCACGACACGTGGCAGCAAAGTCCTATCGCGGTCACTTTCAAAGTTCTTCCGAGTATATTAACATTCTAACATTTCACACTAACATTCTACAGATTCGGACGGTTCGTATTTATACCACAGTTTGTATTTGATTTCACCATATATGTATAGGGGCGCATTCGACTACAAACCCATAGTCCAAACCATGTAGAACCGTCAGATCTGAGACACGCGTTGTCTCAACGTGCGACACGTGAAAGGGTCCGTCATGTTTTACAACATTGTATCATATATATATTAATGTTACCCGGTTTGACGGTGATGGCTGAAATGAGAGGTCCATTTAGGAGAGGTTTATCGTGTACATCGCCTTTTCCAGCCCACAACAGTTGAATTTTCAACAGCGAATCATCTTCGACAGAGACTACGAATGATTCTGTCCACGGTTGGTTTGGTCCCCCAGCTTTCGATTTTATATTAAAATCTCGAACCCGAGACATGTTCTGCAACACATATTGCACTTCACTTGAATGAAATAAGAATCGTAATTACATAAAATAATCATATATTAAATAAATCCGAATCGTTGAATATACATGATTGCCTTAGAATTAAAAATAATTTTTAAAAAGTTTTTATTTTATAAAAAAGCTATTTCTTAATTTTTGGTGCAATTTTTTATATTTTTTTACAAATACGCACATTTTTCACGAAAAAAACAATTTGCAACACTTTTTTCTATTAACAAGGTGCTCAAACCTGGTTAACCGAGACTAGTGGCATGAACCAAAAACCAAGCCAACAGGGCTCGGTTATCAAAATCGACCGAAAATTTTGATAAACCAGACTGTCGATTAACCAAAACTATCTAATTTTTCTGGTTAAACCGAACAAAATTTTGTGGCCTAAGATAAAGAGCCCAATACACATTCAATACGATATGCAGTGCGATTTGTGTGTGAGAAATTGGCATCATCGATGATGATGATGATGGCGATGGCGATGGCGATGGCTCTGTCTCTGCGGCCCCATAATTATCGTGGACTATGAATTGGTGTGTGCGCGCGCGAGCGTACGTGCATATGTGATATGAAACCGAGGAAATGAAATGAAATACCTGTATGTATATATCGAAGACACGCTCCTTCAAGATGCTATAGTCTTGCTCTTCCCCGAAAACGATTTCGGAGAAATGGAGCTGCACGTTGTAAGTACCTCTTCGCATACAGAAGGCGTAGTAGGTGAGCGAGACGGGACAGTGCCGAGCAGTTTCATATAGAGGCGAAACTGCACATTTTGTGCTCCTTATGAAGCCGCTCGAGTTTGCGAAAGCGGAGAACGTATCGTCGATGAAGTTTCCCGCACAGCTATAGCCCCACCTTCCGTCTTGCGACACAAAAACCTTCCACGTCGCATTGTCAGCCTCGTATTTCTCCATTCTTCCGCTCCCGCCGCAGTTTATGAACAATGTATCATCTGCTCGCAACATGAATAGTATCATGTGTTACAGTATAAAATTATAATTGGTCCTTCAACTACTGATTCTTTAATATGGTATAGAGGTAGTTCTCTCTTATCTCTTATTCTCATAAAAGCTCCAACTCTCTTTCTATTCACTAGACTTTATAAGATAATATGATTCAAATAATATTCAACTAATCGATCACGAGTTCAAACACTTGACGGATCAAAAGATGAAAATTGAGAGACGCTGAAAACTATAGTTGTTCTTACAATTAGTCCTTCAACTATCAAATTGACGAGATTTAGAAGAATTTTAAGGGTGAACCAATATGACATGCCACAACCAAAGACTATTAGACATTAGATGGCATTTTTGACATTAAATGTCGAATTCTGTTACATGTAACTATTGTTCCTCTATTCGTAACAAAATATAAGATGATAATATGTAAGATAAAAAAAAACTTGAGTTTAAGTTGAATGAAAATCATATATAATATTTGAGTATATTTATCTGTCATCTTTCCTAATATCTATGTACGCATGGGAATAACAGTGAGACGGGTGATAAGAGAATATTGCCATACACGTGTGCGCTCATCCTTACATAGGTACTCGATCTGCTCAAATATTTGAATATATGGTACCCGTACTTTCTTATATATACCCGATAACCGACCCAAAATTAAATATATAATAAATTTTAAAGATAAATAGAAACATCGTAATAGTTTCTTCATGCAAGATGCCAGACATAATAATTTTATTCAAAATAAAGTATCGGTACATACTCGTACCTGACGCGTGCCCACAAACATGCATGTATGATCTTAATATATATCTATTTTGATCGGGTGTGGGAGACACTGAGTATCCATAATTTATTCAAAATATTAATCTAATTATAAATCACGAACTCAAAGTGTATGTAATTAAATTTCATTCAAACACCTATATATTGGAACATAATTAATAAAGAAAGAGCAAGAGAAGGAGCGTACCCATGGGTTGTGTTGGAGGGCAATATTTTTCCATTATCTTCTGTGGATCAGAGACGAAGCTGAGAAAGAAAAAAAAATTATATATATATATATGATAATTGAAAGATTCATTAATTTTTAACGTGTAAAATTTAAGATAATGCAGAAAATTGGTTCTTACGGGGAGAAGGTTGAATTTTGGTAATTATTTTGGCAACATCCAAAGAAATTCCTGATAATAAGACAAACCAAAATATTTATATATTTTATCACAATATATATATATCAAAGACAAGAAAATAAAATAAAATCAAAATATAACAATTTTGTCAAGAATATACTATAATTGCGATAGCACGATTTTATGTTTTAGCCTTCCATCAATGATTTATTTATATAAAAATCGGGAGGATATGTAAATATTCAGAATTCAAGATATGACTTATATATAAAAATATAAATTAAATTGTCTATAAATTAAAGAACTTGATTCGTGAAATTCCTTACATGTCATGACGAATATTGCGAGGCTCGACGATGGAATCCAAATAAAAATAATTGTCTGATAGATCCCTGTACAAGATAATGAGAAACATATATTATTAAAAATGTAAAATAACTTTTTTTTAAATAAACGACTTTATATCAACAACGAACAACCAGACAAATATTATTAAACAGAAAAGACGGGACATTCCCCCATCAAACGACTTTATGTCCTTAAAAAAACCTTTAAATAAATATATATATATATATATATATATATATATATATATATATATATATATGATAACATACAGTACTACACTTCTGGTGTTGTTTGAGACCCAGTATGGAAATTTTCCGCCAAGCTGATTTCCTGCAAAAGACCTGAGTACGCACAAAATTGTATCAATGGTAAATTATAATTAAACGTGGTTGCGAAAACTTCAAATCAAGGGTTTTTTCTTTTATCTATGACAAATTTGAGGTGCATAAGACGATAACAACGAGTATAACAGTAACTGGTCACCGTCGGTGCATGTTTTTTACTATTTTCTATGACATTTTTTTTGTAATGTTTTTGTAAGCGCTTGTCCTTTGGGGAAAGTTTTATATTAATCAAGTTTGCAACTGTCTTTCTGTTTAGTTATAACATGTCGATGTACTCTGTATAACATGGTGTTATATACTGTATAACCAGTGTAGCTAAATCATGTGCAGCAGCACATAAAACGATTACTCACTTTAAATGCTTATGTGTAACTGTATGACTAGTTATGTAAAACATGGTGGTGTACTGTGTATAACATGCGGCGGTTATATACTGTATAACCAGTGTAGTTATATGATGTTCATCAGCACATAAAACGATTACCCACTTCAGAGGCTTATGTATAACTGTCATACTGTCTATATATAACATGTTGATGTACCATGTATAACATGTTGTTATATACTGTATAAGCTGCTTAATTAGATAATGTTCACCAACACATGAAACGCTAAATGATCGCTCTCTGGGTCTAGCCTATTTTTAGTGTGAATCGCTGAATGATCGCGCTTTAAACGCGCGATCGCGGTTTGAATGCGCGATCGCAATGAAGAGCGTACCCTCGGCTCTCCGTCTATTTGTGACTAACAGGGTCAACGAATCGCTCCGCCACGTGTCGCTCACAAAAAATGAATAGGCAGATAAGGGTTTGGACGTTTGACGTTTTGTTGGAGTTTGTAGTGGAATATGCCCCGATAAAATTGTATAAACATAAGTGAACTTACATTTTAACTGTATATATATTCTGTAGAGAATCTGGAAGTTCACCGGTAAATCTGTTCAAGCTCAGGTCACTGTTGCAACAACTTAATTAGCCTTGTTAATTAATTCAATTTGAAAATAATTTTGTGAGAATTTAAACTTCAAATGTATAATCATATATTGTGCTTGATTTTATAGTATAGATTTGACATAAATATTAGAAATAATTAAGGGTAGAGAAACTTACAGGTGGACTAAACTTCGCATATTACCAATATATTCTGGAATCGTACCGCTAATGGAACAGTTTCTCAATATCCTATACCGAACAAGAAAAGAAAAATAAAATTATAAATCGTCTTTAATCACATAATTAACTTTATTAAATAAATTATCCGTCGTAGGTGAAATTCTACATGTGTTTGTGTCAAAGAACCGTACTGTAATTGAAAAATCAAGAACCGTAGATAATAATTTTGTTTTGATCCTATAAAAACAAGAATATTTGTCACTTATGCTGGCAGAACCGAACCTGAACTGAACGGATTATAGATTTAAGTTGCAAACTTTCCATATCAATTGAATTATGATATTTAAATTATAACGTACAGAATTTTAGTTTTGGCTCATAAATTGAGCCTAAAGTCGTTTAATTTGTCTCGTAAAACGAGCTCAAATTGAAGATTCAAAGTTAACTAACCCTAATTATCAGTCAAAATTAAAAAAACATAATAAGAACTGAACGGTTCAGAATCAAACTGTTTTTTGACAAATAGTTATTATTCTAGTTCTTAAAATTCAAGAACTATTCGGCCCAATTCCCAGACCATCCCACCCCTACATATCACGATGTTTATAAATTCAAATATTTTAGATTATGATACTGGATACTGGATGTTGATGACACGCGTGAGGTTCAAGTGGTAAAGAGCTCGTATTAACATATGTGAGGTCCTGAATTCGAATCTTGGTACATGTGAGATACTAACATATATTGACAAATGAGTTAAAAGATCGATGATACAATTCTCCAAATATCAATCTAAAATGGAAAATTTTCTTAATTTGCTGATAAAAGAGTAGATCGTGAATACTATATTTTTCTCTGAATACATATATTATTCATAAATTAGATAACTCACAGTGAACTTATTCTGGAACTAAAATTGGCATAATTTGGAAGATAAGTCGGTGACGTGTCTGCTATTAGGTCACTAACCCACCTGCAAGCAAATAAAAAGGTATATCAAGCAACAATGTTTAATTATCATATGTACTGATAAGACAATAATAATAATTTAATTATCATGTAATTAAAACCCAATCGCCAATTTTAGTGTCATGCAAAAGTCATAGAACATTATATAATTTTCTTTTGAAATATTTATACTTCTACTGACAATCACTCGTTTTCACATCACTGTTCTCGACAAGAAAAATTACACATCACTGCCTCAAACTATATTTTTGTTACACGTAATTTTAACAGAATTTTGAGATAAAAAGATTAAGATGTCCTCACCACCATGTGTTTTTCAATGTACTTTATCATTAGATATGAAATGACATATTTACGCAAATTAATTGAATAACACATTTGACTTCTGACTTAACAGTAAATATGTATTTTACAATAAAGAATAGAAAATGTTTTTTTTATTTTTCATTGAAAATACCAAAATGCACTCAAATCAATTTTAAATTTTCAAAACCCTACTCATCCACTCTCTCTCAACTCCGATCAACTACCTTTTCCCGTTTGGTTTCCGAAGGCGCTCGCAGCTAATTAGAGGTGACGTCGACGATGTGAGATGGAATCCATGTTTTCATCCACTTCAGCAATTTTGTCTTTTTACCTTAAAATTCGGCCATGTTATATGGTGAAGCTATTTTTATCTTTTTACCTCAAAACTCGGTCAGGTTTAAGGAGTATATGACAGTGACGTGTAATTTTAAATTTTGAAACTTGCCCGTTCTAACCAATGGTGTTTTAAAACTTTTAACCACAAATTTGATAGTGCAAGAAAACAAATATAGTATAAGATTATATAAACATGAATTACCAATCTAATTATCTAAAGCTTGCCATTAATCAATTACATATGATCACTTACAAAATGTTGAGCCCGTAGAGATTAAAAATTTCTGGAGGCAAGGGCCCAGTAAAGTAGTTTCCCATGAGCTCTCTGCGTCAATCAACCCAAGAACATAGCTACATTAATCAGTTGATCTAGTTGTAGATTAATTTTGCAAACTATAATTAAATTTTCTACCATCAAGTGAAGCAACATAAGACTCATTTTGGGTTTATGGGTTTCTCTAAACCTCTCCCTTTCTTGAATATTTAGGATGTTTTTGACATTGAGCCTCATGGGCTGTGGGATAAACTCCCGTAACCATGGGTGCTAGAGATCGAGGAGAAATCGTGTGCAAACTGGGTGAAGTGTCCGAACTGTGCGAACGGCGGAATGTTTGGGAAAATGTGGAAATTTTGTGTAAAATAGTGGAATGTTTAGGATTTGGAAAGACACCGCGGGTCAACTTTCTGGCTATGTGTCGCGCGCTGGAAAACGCCCGCGCAGGTTTAGACCGATCCAACGCCTGAGATTTGTTCGGACGGTTTGGACGTTCGGGCTGGTTTGTACTGGAGTGCATTCCCTAGACATTTGCATTCATATTTCACGTGTATTTGATATATTATTCATATGATTTTTTTGTGGGAACTATTCTATCTTATACTTGTTGCTTATTTCCTAGATTGGCCATCTAGGTGTTATGATTTTGGATGCTATTCGATTTCGAGAGGGTGGGATAGTAATCGACCTAGGTGTTATGATTTTTGATGCTATTCAATTCTGAGAGGATGGGATAGTAATCGACCTATGTAGTTTAGACAGCAAGGGCCCGTAGGTTGAAACCTATAGAAAACCCTTGGCTCAAGATTGTCGGGCTCAATGGGGTTTTGAATCGAAATTAATCCCAATAGAATAAAGATTGACTCAAGGTTAGGTCAACTCCAATGCATTACACACACAACTCGATTGCGTCATTTCAATTTCTATACACAAATTACCATTGTAAAATCTCAAAGTTTAGTTCCTGTGGAATTCGCCTCGACTCTTATCCGGAAATTTATCGTTGATTGCTTGCACCTATTGCACAAGGTCGTAAGGCGTTGAGTAGTGCACTCACGTCGTTAACTAACAATCCTTCAATTTCTAACCAAGGGATATGACAAAATGTACTTGAATAAGGCTTTGCCAAAACTAGGCATCTTTGGGCCTTGATTCCAAAGTTAATCCCAAGCACCGAAAAGAATATAAAGATAACATTCTAAAGCCTTGGTCGGATTTTACGATCGAGACGGGGTAACTTATCATGTTATACATTACTTCAATTTTGCACAGATCCAACATGTTATACAACAACATTGCACTGCATGTTATACAGTTTGGACGTTTGGACATTTTTCCTTGGTTTATATTTGATACCTACTATATATATATATATATATGTGCAACTCCATTATAAACTGGTAAAACGTCCAAACTTTTACTGGGCATTAGATCGCTGAAACTCTACGCGCACGACACGTGGCAGCAAAGTCCTATCGCGGTCACTTTCAAAGTTCTTCCGAGTATATTAACATTCTAACATTTCACACTAACATTCTACAGATTCGGACGGTTCGTATTTATACCACAGTTTGTATTTGATTTCACCATATATGTATAGGGGCGCATTCGACTACAAACCCATAGTCCAAACCATGTAGAACCGTCAGATCTGAGACACGCGTTGTCTCAACGTGCGACACGTGAAAGGGTCCGTCATGTTTTACAACATTGTATCATATATATATTAATGTTACCCGGTTTGACGGTGATGGCTGAAATGAGAGGTCCATTTAGGAGAGGTTTATCGTGTACATCGCCTTTTCCAGCCCACAACAGTTGAATTTTCAACAGCGAATCATCTTCGACAGAGACTACGAATGATTCTGTCCACGGTTGGTTTGGTCCCCCAGCTTTCGATTTTATATTAAAATCTCGAACCCGAGACATGTTCTGCAACACATATTGCACTTCACTTGAATGAAATAAGAATCGTAATTACATAAAATAATCATATATTAAATAAATCCGAATCGTTGAATATACATGATTGCCTTAGAATTAAAAATAATTTTTAAAAAGTTTTTATTTTATAAAAAAGCTATTTCTTAATTTTTGGTGCAATTTTTTATATTTTTTTACAAATACGCACATTTTTCACGAAAAAAACAATTTGCAACACTTTTTTCTATTAACAAGGTGCTCAAACCTGGTTAACCGAGACTAGTGGCATGAACCAAAAACCAAGCCAACAGGGCTCGGTTATCAAAATCGACCGAAAATTTTGATAAACCAGACTGTCGATTAACCAAAACTATCTAATTTTTCTGGTTAAACCGAACAAAATTTTGTGGCCTAAGATAAAGAGCCCAATACACATTCAATACGATATGCAGTGCGATTTGTGTGTGAGAAATTGGCATCATCGATGATGATGATGATGGCGATGGCGATGGCGATGGCTCTGTCTCTGCGGCCCCATAATTATCGTGGACTATGAATTGGTGTGTGCGCGCGCGAGCGTACGTGCATATGTGATATGAAACCGAGGAAATGAAATGAAATACCTGTATGTATATATCGAAGACACGCTCCTTCAAGATGCTATAGTCTTGCTCTTCCCCGAAAACGATTTCGGAGAAATGGAGCTGCACGTTGTAAGTACCTCTTCGCATACAGAAGGCGTAGTAGGTGAGCGAGACGGGACAGTGCCGAGCAGTTTCATATAGAGGCGAAACTGCACATTTTGTGCTCCTTATGAAGCCGCTCGAGTTTGCGAAAGCGGAGAACGTATCGTCGATGAAGTTTCCCGCACAGCTATAGCCCCACCTTCCGTCTTGCGACACAAAAACCTTCCACGTCGCATTGTCAGCCTCGTATTTCTCCATTCTTCCGCTCCCGCCGCAGTTTATGAACAATGTATCATCTGCTCGCAACATGAATAGTATCATGTGTTACAGTATAAAATTATAATTGGTCCTTCAACTACTGATTCTTTAATATGGTATAGAGGTAGTTCTCTCTTATCTCTTATTCTCATAAAAGCTCCAACTCTCTTTCTATTCACTAGACTTTATAAGATAATATGATTCAAATAATATTCAACTAATCGATCACGAGTTCAAACACTTGACGGATCAAAAGATGAAAATTGAGAGACGCTGAAAACTATAGTTGTTCTTACAATTAGTCCTTCAACTATCAAATTGACGAGATTTAGAAGAATTTTAAGGGTGAACCAATATGACATGCCACAACCAAAGACTATTAGACATTAGATGGCATTTTTGACATTAAATGTCGAATTCTGTTACATGTAACTATTGTTCCTCTATTCGTAACAAAATATAAGATGATAATATGTAAGATAAAAAAAAACTTGAGTTTAAGTTGAATGAAAATCATATATAATATTTGAGTATATTTATCTGTCATCTTTCCTAATATCTATGTACGCATGGGAATAACAGTGAGACGGGTGATAAGAGAATATTGCCATACACGTGTGCGCTCATCCTTACATAGGTACTCGATCTGCTCAAATATTTGAATATATGGTACCCGTACTTTCTTATATATACCCGATAACCGACCCAAAATTAAATATATAATAAATTTTAAAGATAAATAGAAACATCGTAATAGTTTCTTCATGCAAGATGCCAGACATAATAATTTTATTCAAAATAAAGTATCGGTACATACTCGTACCTGACGCGTGCCCACAAACATGCATGTATGATCTTAATATATATCTATTTTGATCGGGTGTGGGAGACACTGAGTATCCATAATTTATTCAAAATATTAATCTAATTATAAATCACGAACTCAAAGTGTATGTAATTAAATTTCATTCAAACACCTATATATTGGAACATAATTAATAAAGAAAGAGCAAGAGAAGGAGCGTACCCATGGGTTGTGTTGGAGGGCAATATTTTTCCATTATCTTCTGTGGATCAGAGACGAAGCTGAGAAAGAAAAAAAAATTATATATATATATATGATAATTGAAAGATTCATTAATTTTTAACGTGTAAAATTTAAGATAATGCAGAAAATTGGTTCTTACGGGGAGAAGGTTGAATTTTGGTAATTATTTTGGCAACATCCAAAGAAATTCCTGATAATAAGACAAACCAAAATATTTATATATTTTATCACAATATATATATATCAAAGACAAGAAAATAAAATAAAATCAAAATATAACAATTTTGTCAAGAATATACTATAATTGCGATAGCACGATTTTATGTTTTAGCCTTCCATCAATGATTTATTTATATAAAAATCGGGAGGATATGTAAATATTCAGAATTCAAGATATGACTTATATATAAAAATATAAATTAAATTGTCTATAAATTAAAGAACTTGATTCGTGAAATTCCTTACATGTCATGACGAATATTGCGAGGCTCGACGATGGAATCCAAATAAAAATAATTGTCTGATAGATCCCTGTACAAGATAATGAGAAACATATATTATTAAAAATGTAAAATAACTTTTTTTTAAATAAACGACTTTATATCAACAACGAACAACCAGACAAATATTATTAAACAGAAAAGACGGGACATTCCCCCATCAAACGACTTTATGTCCTTAAAAAAACCTTTAAATAAATATATATATATATATATATATATATATATATATATATATATATATATGATAACATACAGTACTACACTTCTGGTGTTGTTTGAGACCCAGTATGGAAATTTTCCGCCAAGCTGATTTCCTGCAAAAGACCTGAGTACGCACAAAATTGTATCAATGGTAAATTATAATTAAACGTGGTTGCGAAAACTTCAAATCAAGGGTTTTTTCTTTTATCTATGACAAATTTGAGGTGCATAAGACGATAACAACGAGTATAACAGTAACTGGTCACCGTCGGTGCATGTTTTTTACTATTTTCTATGACATTTTTTTTGTAATGTTTTTGTAAGCGCTTGTCCTTTGGGGAAAGTTTTATATTAATCAAGTTTGCAACTGTCTTTCTGTTTAGTTATAACATGTCGATGTACTCTGTATAACATGGTGTTATATACTGTATAACCAGTGTAGCTAAATCATGTGCAGCAGCACATAAAACGATTACTCACTTTAAATGCTTATGTGTAACTGTATGACTAGTTATGTAAAACATGGTGGTGTACTGTGTATAACATGCGGCGGTTATATACTGTATAACCAGTGTAGTTATATGATGTTCATCAGCACATAAAACGATTACCCACTTCAGAGGCTTATGTATAACTGTCATACTGTCTATATATAACATGTTGATGTACCATGTATAACATGTTGTTATATACTGTATAAGCTGCTTAATTAGATAATGTTCACCAACACATGAAACGCTAAATGATCGCTCTCTGGGTCTAGCCTATTTTTAGTGTGAATCGCTGAATGATCGCGCTTTAAACGCGCGATCGCGGTTTGAATGCGCGATCGCAATGAAGAGCGTACCCTCGGCTCTCCGTCTATTTGTGACTAACAGGGTCAACGAATCGCTCCGCCACGTGTCGCTCACAAAAAATGAATAGGCAGATAAGGGTTTGGACGTTTGACGTTTTGTTGGAGTTTGTAGTGGAATATGCCCCGATAAAATTGTATAAACATAAGTGAACTTACATTTTAACTGTATATATATTCTGTAGAGAATCTGGAAGTTCACCGGTAAATCTGTTCAAGCTCAGGTCACTGTTGCAACAACTTAATTAGCCTTGTTAATTAATTCAATTTGAAAATAATTTTGTGAGAATTTAAACTTCAAATGTATAATCATATATTGTGCTTGATTTTATAGTATAGATTTGACATAAATATTAGAAATAATTAAGGGTAGAGAAACTTACAGGTGGACTAAACTTCGCATATTACCAATATATTCTGGAATCGTACCGCTAATGGAACAGTTTCTCAATATCCTATACCGAACAAGAAAAGAAAAATAAAATTATAAATCGTCTTTAATCACATAATTAACTTTATTAAATAAATTATCCGTCGTAGGTGAAATTCTACATGTGTTTGTGTCAAAGAACCGTACTGTAATTGAAAAATCAAGAACCGTAGATAATAATTTTGTTTTGATCCTATAAAAACAAGAATATTTGTCACTTATGCTGGCAGAACCGAACCTGAACTGAACGGATTATAGATTTAAGTTGCAAACTTTCCATATCAATTGAATTATGATATTTAAATTATAACGTACAGAATTTTAGTTTTGGCTCATAAATTGAGCCTAAAGTCGTTTAATTTGTCTCGTAAAACGAGCTCAAATTGAAGATTCAAAGTTAACTAACCCTAATTATCAGTCAAAATTAAAAAAACATAATAAGAACTGAACGGTTCAGAATCAAACTGTTTTTTGACAAATAGTTATTATTCTAGTTCTTAAAATTCAAGAACTATTCGGCCCAATTCCCAGACCATCCCACCCCTACATATCACGATGTTTATAAATTCAAATATTTTAGATTATGATACTGGATACTGGATGTTGATGACACGCGTGAGGTTCAAGTGGTAAAGAGCTCGTATTAACATATGTGAGGTCCTGAATTCGAATCTTGGTACATGTGAGATACTAACATATATTGACAAATGAGTTAAAAGATCGATGATACAATTCTCCAAATATCAATCTAAAATGGAAAATTTTCTTAATTTGCTGATAAAAGAGTAGATCGTGAATACTATATTTTTCTCTGAATACATATATTATTCATAAATTAGATAACTCACAGTGAACTTATTCTGGAACTAAAATTGGCATAATTTGGAAGATAAGTCGGTGACGTGTCTGCTATTAGGTCACTAACCCACCTGCAAGCAAATAAAAAGGTATATCAAGCAACAATGTTTAATTATCATATGTACTGATAAGACAATAATAATAATTTAATTATCATGTAATTAAAACCCAATCGCCAATTTTAGTGTCATGCAAAAGTCATAGAACATTATATAATTTTCTTTTGAAATATTTATACTTCTACTGACAATCACTCGTTTTCACATCACTGTTCTCGACAAGAAAAATTACACATCACTGCCTCAAACTATATTTTTGTTACACGTAATTTTAACAGAATTTTGAGATAAAAAGATTAAGATGTCCTCACCACCATGTGTTTTTCAATGTACTTTATCATTAGATATGAAATGACATATTTACGCAAATTAATTGAATAACACATTTGACTTCTGACTTAACAGTAAATATGTATTTTACAATAAAGAATAGAAAATGTTTTTTTTATTTTTCATTGAAAATACCAAAATGCACTCAAATCAATTTTAAATTTTCAAAACCCTACTCATCCACTCTCTCTCAACTCCGATCAACTACCTTTTCCCGTTTGGTTTCCGAAGGCGCTCGCAGCTAATTAGAGGTGACGTCGACGATGTGAGATGGAATCCATGTTTTCATCCACTTCAGCAATTTTGTCTTTTTACCTTAAAATTCGGCCATGTTATATGGTGAAGCTATTTTTATCTTTTTACCTCAAAACTCGGTCAGGTTTAAGGAGTATATGACAGTGACGTGTAATTTTAAATTTTGAAACTTGCCCGTTCTAACCAATGGTGTTTTAAAACTTTTAACCACAAATTTGATAGTGCAAGAAAACAAATATAGTATAAGATTATATAAACATGAATTACCAATCTAATTATCTAAAGCTTGCCATTAATCAATTACATATGATCACTTACAAAATGTTGAGCCCGTAGAGATTAAAAATTTCTGGAGGCAAGGGCCCAGTAAAGTAGTTTCCCATGAGCTCTCTGCGTCAATCAACCCAAGAACATAGCTACATTAATCAGTTGATCTAGTTGTAGATTAATTTTGCAAACTATAATTAAATTTTCTACCATCAAGTGAAGCAACATAAGACTCATTTTGGGTTTATGGGTTTCTCTAAACCTCTCCCTTTCTTGAATATTTAGGATGTTTTTGACATTGAGCCTCATGGGCTGTGGGATAAACTCCCGTAACCATGGGTGCTAGAGATCGAGGAGAAATCGTGTGCAAACTGGGTGAAGTGTCCGAACTGTGCGAACGGCGGAATGTTTGGGAAAATGTGGAAATTTTGTGTAAAATAGTGGAATGTTTAGGATTTGGAAAGACACCGCGGGTCAACTTTCTGGCTATGTGTCGCGCGCTGGAAAACGCCCGCGCAGGTTTAGACCGATCCAACGCCTGAGATTTGTTCGGACGGTTTGGACGTTCGGGCTGGTTTGTACTGGAGTGCATTCCCTAGACATTTGCATTCATATTTCACGTGTATTTGATATATTATTCATATGATTTTTTTGTGGGAACTATTCTATCTTATACTTGTTGCTTATTTCCTAGATTGGCCATCTAGGTGTTATGATTTTGGATGCTATTCGATTTCGAGAGGGTGGGATAGTAATCGACCTAGGTGTTATGATTTTTGATGCTATTCAATTCTGAGAGGATGGGATAGTAATCGACCTATGTAGTTTAGACAGCAAGGGCCCGTAGGTTGAAACCTATAGAAAACCCTTGGCTCAAGATTGTCGGGCTCAATGGGGTTTTGAATCGAAATTAATCCCAATAGAATAAAGATTGACTCAAGGTTAGGTCAACTCCAATGCATTACACACACAACTCGATTGCGTCATTTCAATTTCTATACACAAATTACCATTGTAAAATCTCAAAGTTTAGTTCCTGTGGAATTCGCCTCGACTCTTATCCGGAAATTTATCGTTGATTGCTTGCACCTATTGCACAAGGTCGTAAGGCGTTGAGTAGTGCACTCACGTCGTTAACTAACAATCCTTCAATTTCTAACCAAGGGATATGACAAAATGTACTTGAATAAGGCTTTGCCAAAACTAGGCATCTTTGGGCCTTGATTCCAAAGTTAATCCCAAGCACCGAAAAGAATATAAAGATAACATTCTAAAGCCTTGGTCGGATTTTACGATCGAGACGGGGTAACTTATCATGATGGTTATAATCACCTCAAATCAATGACACAACCTATTTTTTTAACAAGAAGCTATACTCAAATTTAGGGGTGGGCACTTTTTACCCAAAATTGAAATCGAGCCAAGATCCAAACCGAATAACCGAGAATCGTGGGTATCGAATTGGATTTGGTCTGAAAGCTAAGAACCGAATCAATTCGGTTCGGTTCCAGTTCTGAGAGTGCAGAACTGTTGAATAGCCGGTTCAAAACCGAACCGGTTTTGTGGGTTTTAAATAGTAGATTTTGTATTTCATTTTTATATTTTTGCCTAAAAGAGAATTTAATCGTGTATATTTTTCACCATAAATTGAACAATATATGAATATCACATTAATTAGGTCTAATTAGGAAAAACTATACAACTATACTCAGAGAACCAGACCTTTAATCTCATAATTAATCATTCAATTGGGTCTAATTGAGTAGAACCGAAAACCGGACCATAGAACCCCGCCCAGAACCGGACCGATATCCATTTATTGGGTCCGGATTTGGGCTCCAAAATGGAGAACCGATTGATTCCCTTCAGTCCGGTTATGAACGGTTCGGTCCGGTTCCAGAACCGTGCCCAGCCCTACTCAACTCACATCATCAACTCATCACCGACAAACTCAATTCCTGTCAGTTTCTCATTTATCGAATTGATGTAATTTTGCTGGCTCTTCTCTCCCGTCTTGGGACTCATTAATACACATCCCCTTTGCTGAGAAGAAAAAAAACAATCAAGAACTTACAGCCGACTGAGTTCAGTCCAGTCTCCAATAAAACTGGGTATAGGTCCACTCAAGCTATTGCCCGCCACAGAACTACATGTATATATATGTAGAGATTTTTAGAGCTCCATGAAATTAAGATAAAATAGGCTTAGTGAATCTATAGATTGGTATATAATATATACTTACAATTGCCATATGTTTTTGAGTTGAGAATAAATTTCAGGGATCTCCCCAGTTAAATTGTTGGATGCCAAATTTCTGCACCAAAATAAAATTTAACGGTCGATAATGTCAAAAATAATCTAGCTAATATATATCTTCGTATCCCATTCCGATGAAAATCTTACAGATAGCGGAGTTGCTTCATCGTCCCGATCGACCAGGTGAGGCTGCCGGTGAATTTATTGTTGCTACAATCACTTCATTCGAATCAACACAAAATAATTACAGACCGCAATGATACATAAGGAGAAATGGCAAAAACATGCACTATGATAACAGAACAAGTTATGTACTTTATTAATCGCAAAAAGATGTTGTGTAACCAAGTTACACTTAACACTAAGAATTAGTTTCTATAAAGACAAATAAAAATTTTAGTTCTAAAATAATTTTCAGTTTCATGAGCAATTTCGTCATTTTTTTTTTGAGAATAATCAAAATTGACAGCACATTTCTGTCATTATTATTTAACAAAGTAAAGAACTTATTTTTGCAAATATGTAATAGTACATAACATGTTTTTGTTACTAGTACGTAAAAATTGTCACAAAGATGTGTACAGTTTCGTACATGTGGGAAAGGATTTTCTTATCAGTAAAGAACATCGGAAGATTCCCCGAGAAATTGTTCACTTGAATTCTCCTGAAGTCAAAGAATATAACTGAGTCAAGCTAAGGGTCAAATTATAGAATTAAACTGTAAAGGGCTATATATATATATATATACACTTACATGAACCTGAGGGCCTTGAGATTTGTAGTGAAGAACCTAGGAATTTCTCCAGAGAGAAAGTTTTGGTACAGTTCGCTATACATGGAAATGATAAATTAATCACAACGATTATACATGTTAGAATATTTATTATATAATTAAAACTTCAACAAGCTCAAAATGTTTGGATTCAAATAAATAAAAGGGAAAATTGCAAAAACATATTCTGTAGTATACATTTTGCAAGAATATGTCATGGTGGTAAAAAGGTGACGTGAAGTTTGAATATTTGTAAAAATAAAAAATGACTAAATCGTCCGTGACGTTAAAAAAATATATTTTAATAAAAATTAATTATACCTAAAAAATCAGATTATAAGTTGACTATACAAATTTTAGATAAAGGATATTTTCGGAAAATATTTTAAAAATTTTATTCATATTTTTATTTAGAAAATAATTTTTAACGATAAAGGTAATTTCGTCATTTTCATATATTTCACACAAAAATTAATGTTTACGGTATTTTCTTGTCATTAACAAAGTACGTGATATGTTTTTTTTTTGCGAAAGTGTAGACCGGAGTATATTAAGATTAAAATTCGCTCTTGTGTTTCAAACCAAAAAGACATTAATCACAGTCGGATCCTAATTTAAAGGCCTTAATAATATATTATAAAATATATACTTACAGCCCATAAAGATTCATCAAATTCCCTAGAGTATTAGGGATGGTGCCATTGAGTTTATTTCCACCAAGATACCTAAATTACACATCACAATAATTATGTAATATTATACACACCGACAATATTGTAAGAATAAAGAAAAATAACAGTTTTGTATATTTTAATATACCACTTTTCTACTTTAATACACTAATTGTTTTTTTTTCAGTACTTAATTATCATTTTAGGACAATTTATCCTTAAAATACCAATAATACCTATATTATCCCCGATTCAGCAAATCCAACAAAAATATCAAACCAAAATGTGATTACTATAAAATACTAATTTACTCTCTCTTGAATAACACATTTAATTCATAACTTAAGGGTATATTTATCTTTTCATTTAAGTTTTATAGAAAGGACCAAAATACCCTCAAATGTATCCTTTAAATTTTCAAACTCTACCATTTTAAATATCTCTCTCTACCTTTGGGGAGTATAGAGAGGATTTATTTGTCATAATTTTTTGGATTTTATAATATTAATGAGAGAGAGATATTTAAAATGGTAGGGTTTGAAAATTTAAAGTACATTCGAGGGTATTTTAGTCTTTTCGACGAAATTAAAAATGACAAGAAAAATATACTCTTAAATTATGAATTAAATGTTTTACTCAAGAGAGGGTAAATCAATAATTTCATATTAATCACATTTTGGTTTGATCTTTTCGCTGAACCGGCTAAATCAGAGGTTATTGAACCAGTTCAATTTTAGGGGTAAATTATCCCAAAATTATAATTAGGGTACTGAAAAATGGAAAAGTGAAAAGTGGTATATTCAGGTATACAAAACAGTCATCCTCCCTAAGAAGAATTAATATTACTCGGTAGCTCACAAAAAATTATGAGGTCGTTCGTTCAATTTTAATGTTATATATTATTGTTGTTATTTAATTTATGGGAAAATGTCACTTACCTCCCTTGCAGTATACCCAATTTTCACTTACCTTACTCGTTTCACGAATACGTTCTGACAGGTCCCCGAAGTATACGACTTTCTCACTGAAACTCAACGGTGTTAGTTTTAGGTCAAAATGAGAAAAATGCCCCTATGTTAAAAAAATTCTTAAAAAATATTTTTTTTATAAAATAAATAATAAAAATTGATTCTAATATTATTATTTTAAAAGAAAAAAATGGTTTTTAAACATAGTTTTTTATGTTTTATAATTTTACTATTAAATATATTATTTTTAATACAAAAATAAGTTTTTTATTATTTATTTTATACAACAATATAATTTTGTTAAAGTTCGAAATTTTTATTTTAAAGTAATTTTTAATTTTAAAAATATAAGGGCATTTTCGTCTTTTTCGAAAGAAATTAACAGATTTTAGAAAACTAACGCCGTTGGGCTTAAGTGAGGAATTCATATACTTCGGGGATCTGTCATAACGTATTTGTTAAATGATGAAAAGTAAATAAAAATCGGTATAATACAAAGTACGGGAAAGATAAGTTACATTTTTCTTTAATTTATTAATTGTTGGTCAATATAAAATAAAATAAATTTTGGTATAGCTCACTCACAGGAACTGCAGCGAAGACAAATTTCCTATCGAGTCAGGAATGTGACCTTGAAGATTGTTGCCCGTCAAATCACTGTTGATGAGATTCAATGCTTTCATTAATTATATTCATAAATATCATCTTTTTCAATACATGAGCCAAAGTGTATTTAAAAAGAAAAGTGATAGAATATGTTTAGTTTGGGATTTATAATATCTGAACATCATAACATGAAATTTTTAAGGATTGCCAATGAGGGCACAAGTTATAATATAAAAATTATGGTTAGTTTCGTCGTCGTCAACTTGAGTCGTGATTTTATCGTACTCTATGTACATAGTTATGTGAGCTAATTTCGGATTCACACGTTTGAACAAATGCGTATAATATATAGATACTTACAGGATCTTCAACTTGGACAATTTTCCCAAGGATTCAGGTATGGTACCTTGAATTTGATTTCCTGATAAATCGCTGTCGATATTAAAGCGAAACAACACAACACCAACTAAATAATTAGTGTGAGAGTTTAGCAATGTGTTATAGTTGCTCGAAACAAAAATATTAGATTAATTTTATATCAAGCAATTAATATGATATCAGATAAAAAAGAGATTCCGAAAAGAGAGCAACATATCTTAGGCATAAAATTGCATTACGAGGAAATAGACACGTTAGATTGAAAAAACAAGAGAACACTTGATAGTCATGAAGCAAGCCCATATGGACTAATATAATCATTTACGAGAGAGAGATTTGAAAATTAAAACTTACAGAGTTTCCAACTGAGTGAAATTAACAAGGGCGTCGGGAAGAACTCCACTGCTTAAGTCTAAACCCGATATGCATCTGCATATACATGACAGGAATTCGTAAACAAGTGATCACTTAGTGAATGTACTCCAATACAAATTGGTAGAACATCTGAACTGTCCGAACTCCTACCAGACATTGGATCGCTGAAGATCTACGCGCGAGCGCCGTCTCAGTGCGCGCGCAACATGTGGCAGCAAATTTCTACCACGATCATTTTCAAATTTCTACCAGGTCTATAACATTCTACCATCTCACACTAATATTCTATTGGGTCCACAACATTCCACAATTTTACACTAGCATTCTACCGGTTCATACTATTTATATTCATACCCCGATTTGTACTTGACGATTTTACAAAATAATGCACTCACTAATCTCTTAATTCCAACTTAATGAGTATACCTCGCGTGAGTCACGTGGTGTTCAAATTCAATACATTACCTTCCATTTTAAAGGCGATTTGTCTAGACATGGCCGGCGCAGTTTCGTTTAATTATGTCGACTATACCTTAAGTCGAAGAGAACTTACCACTAGTGGTCAACAATATGACCGTTACATGTTGAACATCATAGCCGAGGCAATGATGACATTGCGTCGGTTATGAGATACTAAGTTGAAAACCGTGCATAGCATATGAGAGAGGTAAGTGATATTTTCCCGCTCTAAAAACAAACTTAGTTTTAGTAAAATACTGAGTCGTACATTCTTACAACATGGGAAATATTGGCTTCGCTGAACCCTTTACACGTGATGATGACACCTTTGACCGGACCTTGAGCATCACATAAATTATAAGCTTTGTTCTGATCCGGAATTTTCAGCGTCGATATCATAATATTGTATGCTTTCACTGCACAACATTTCCAAATTAGATTAGTAGTACTTAATCCTATATCAAAATGTGCAGTTAACAAAACCCGGCATCAAGTCAGACAGCTGAAACTACAGATGGTGAGACAGATCCCTCATCATAATTTCAGCCACTGTTAGTTAAAACAAATATGGTCAGTTCGTGAGCTATTTTATTACGGGCAAAACAAAGCACGGAAGTTTCGATAATAGTTAGTACGCAACACCGTTAGCTAATGATTCATCCAAAGTTGTACAGCTCGACGCGCTTAGCATCATGTAGAGTCACGGCCTCCAGCTCATACGGATGAAGAAACCTCGTGATCTTGCTGCGGAATGCCTTACACATGCATCTCTGATTTTTTTTTTGTTGTAAAAATTAAATAGTTCACGACATTTTGCAATTTTTCCCGAATTTTATGTTCAATTACTTTGAAGGAGCTCGTTGGAATATCTACACGCACTAATTGTATATGTATTTACAAAATAAATCAAATAACACTGCAGTGTAATCGAGCAAAACACAAAGCTATTGATTGAGTCCAAAAACGCAGGTGAAATCGACTATATATATTTGCACGAATTTATATAAATTAATACAAAAGAACGGGAAAAAAAAATTCAAGGCTTACCCAGATAGTCGATAATTAAATAGATATATTAAAAAATTCAAGGCCTAATCGTACCTTCCTCTGGAGCCAAAGGCAAGAACTGGGTTTGGCACAGAAGTGAGAGAAGAAGGTGAGTTAAAGAGAACAATATGACCCATTTATCCATTTTCTCCAAATTTCTAGCTCGTCTCCTCGTCCTCTCTCGACTGTTTATACACTGGAATTGAAGGTTTCTGTTTGTTTTCTACACATATGTTCGGAACCAGCACATCTGCTTATATATCTGTAAAGAGAGAAGAAATTCGCTACAGACTAAATCTGGGTGTTCAAACGTCCGAACTGTAGGATGTGTAGTGCAGAGTTGTAGAACGTGATGAACCCGTGCGAAATTGAAAAACCTTGTAGAATGTGTAGTGCAAAGTTGTATAACGTGATGGACCTGTAGAACTTTTAAGTGTGTGCTGTAAAACCTTGCTGCCACGCGTCGCACGCAGAGACATCGTGCGTTCAGATCTGCATTAATTCACGGTTGTAGAACGTTTGGACTTTTGTTCTACAGTCGTTTGTAGTGGAATGTGCTCCTATATATATAATTTTTTTAATAATGGTGCAAACTACAAATCATAAACACTGCAACTCCATCCAAGTAATACAATTATATTGTGATAAAATAAAATAAAAATGCTACTTTTTTAGCAAACTCAGATATTATAGATCAGATCTGAGCTACACATTTGAGAATTACAGGAAGAGACGGTGGGACAAGCATCTCACCTGACTCTGAAACTGGATTACAAAGGGCAGATTTGACAAGCGAGTGCACCGCCTCGTTACAATTTCTACAGAATGATTATAGACTAAACATTCCAACCAATTTCTCTCACACCACTATAAAGCTTCTTTGAGAGTCATTACCTTCACATCTACTGGCTGGAGAAACCCCAAAAACCCCTTGATTGGAATATGATGTCATTGTTATTGAATATCCTCTAATTCAGACTGTTGAATATCCTCTAATTCAGACTGAACTTCCTGCATCCATATACCGCTGATCTGCCACCACAATCATTAAATTACTGGAAAACAAAAAAAAAGGCCATCCGCTACTACGGGACTCACGTCACATAGATGAGACTTACTTCGTGACCTAAAATTGAAAACAAAATAATTAAAATGGATAATTCCAGATAAGTCACCTAAAAAAGTTGGATTATCACATAGGTCATCAAATTTTTATTTTTATTTATGAAGACACCAAAAACAATTTTTGTCTCACTCTATTAGTTTTTTTTGTTTTTTATTATTTTTTAAAACTTATGAAATGACCAAAATACCCTTGAAAATAATAATTGAACTAACGGTTTATCTCAATTTCTGTTTCAGGTGGCTTGATAATCAAATTTACGGTTAGTCCAGTTAAACCGTTGGACCATCAATCGTCTTTCTCACCAGATCTCTCGTCCTCGCTATCGGCCGCGACGTCGCGGAGGGATTGGATCTTGCTAGAGGGAATAGGGCGTCCTGCCAGATCTAGTTGGGAATGGTGGAGAAGCCGAAGTCGGAGATCTTGAGGTTCCCGTTCTCGTCAAGCAACGATTCGCCAGAGAGAACTTGACCTCACCGCCATCAATTTCTCGGCGAAGTCTTCTTATTTTTTGGCCACCCTCTTTCCGTAAAATCCCACTTCGACCAAATCGACCCTCTTGGCTCCAATAAGGTCAAAACCCAAATATCGACTCCCTGAGTCCTAGGGGAGGAGGTACTTCCAGCAGTTGATCTTCGCCGTCAATTATTGCCACAGCCGCGGTGTCTCGCACCGATGGCCATGAAATCATCAAAATCACACAAACTGGGGTTTCAATTTTGAGGGTTTTGAAAATCGAATATGTTGTTTTTTTTCGTGGCTTCCGGCGACGGTGAGATTTCTGGAGACGACCCACACGAGTCTCCAGTCAGCGGCGAGGAGGGCGAGGCCGGCGGCGAAGTCGGTCGGAGACGAACTTATAAAATTTTTAGTCATGGTTGATCGGAGAAACACCCAAAGTCCAAAAAATGACATGTTTTGAAAATTTGAAGTCAGACCAAGATATTTTCTTCTTTTTAAATTCAAAATTAACTTCTTCCATCCAAATACTTAACGGTTCTAGTTGAGTGTCCATTTTGAATTCTTGAATTTGTTAGGTAGGTATCCACTTTTGTATATGGAGTAGCTAAGTGTCTTTCGATCATAATTAAGTGTGAATATATGTACTTTTCCCGGCATGTAATAATGCAAATGTGATCCACATTGGAGATGTTTCTGTTTGCTTTTCCCCTCATTTTTCTTTACAATAATTGGAAATAGTGGACTTTGGCCTATTGCATTCTCTCGGTAAGGAGGGGCCAATTCCATAAACAATAATTGCCTCTTCTTTCTCCTATCAATACTGATTGGAGCATGAAGTGAAGTCTATTTTGGTACTGGGGTATCATTAAATTGTTAGCGTAATGCATATTTTATATTTTCAATATTAAAATGTTCGTTTAGTTTGATAAGACTACAAAAAAGGAAGAAAAAAACACTATTATATTCTCGGAAGTAATTAATGTATAATTACTGTTAGGCTATTGACACTTTGTTACACTTAACTATAGCGAAATGACATTTTCATACCATAACTACTTTTCTCTCTTTTTTAGTGTCTTAACAATTTTTTTTTGACAACACATGTTAAAATACCCCTAGTTTAAGAAATCAGAATATAACTGGTTCAATTTAATTTATCAAACCAGATTTGAAATTATTCAAATTTAATTTTAGATTTGGGAGTATAATTGTAATAGCATCTCAAATATAAACTAAATCGAAACAGAGATAAACAAAATTGAACTAATTCAATTTATGATTTCTTAAACCAATGGTTGTTTAGGTATTTTAGGCATTATAGAGATAGGTTGTCACAAAAAAATTATCAGGGTGCTAAAAAAGAAAAAAAAATAGTTTGGGTATGAAAGTGTCATTTCGCTATAGTTTAGTGTAACAAAATGTCATTATCCATTACTATTATATTTTTCCTCTTTGAGAGAAGGGGATTATAAAAATAATGGCCGTCTTGATATTGTTGTTAGTGAGACTCAAAACCTAGTCTTATGGTAGGAAGCGAGCACTTGAACCCAGTGGTGAATCTAGGGGACGGGACCCGCCCCTTTTGGTTCTCTGCTCTCCTCCTCCTCCGTCGCCCATCCTCTTCCTCACCCTCGCCTCTGTCCTCTCTTTCGCCACCGCCAACAACCGCCTCCACAATCCTCCTCTGCCACCTCCAAACCCTCTTCTTCCGCATTCGATCACCTCCGACCCTCCTCCGCCTTCTACCACCTCCAACCCTCCTCCCCCGCCTCCAAACCCACCTCTCTCAGCCATCGATCACCTCCGACCTCCCCAAAAATAAGGCTCGTAGTGGGTCGTGGCTTTTTATCTTCCACGAGCCCACCAAACCAGAATCGATCGCGTCATTCATTGTTGTTCGAGGTTGGGGGCGGCGGTGAAAGAGATGACGGATGTGAGGGTAAGGAAGAAGGGGAGGGGCGGAGGAGGAGAGGAAAGAGGTGGAGAGAGATGGGAGGAGAGAGTTAAGGGATATGTTTTAAAATTTTGAAATTGATTTAAAGGCATTTTGATATTTTTAACAATACCAAAATTGGGTCAGTTCTCTCGATTGGACCAGATTTAATTTTGGCTCAATTTCAAGGTTAATTTAGTTATTTTTAGTATTTTAGGAGTAGATTGTCCCAAAATAAAATTCATGATACTAAAAATAATGATGATGATGATGGTGGTGGTGGTGGTGGTGGCTACACTTAGATTTTGCTGTTTTTCACCTGACTACACCTAGAATTTTTTTTTTCAGCTGACTACGCCTAGAATGTGCAAAATGTTCACTTTTCATTTTCCGTCCAATTCTGTTAGTTTTTACCGTTTTCTTCATGTGAAATGACTAACATGCCCTTAAGGTTTAAAGAGTTATTATAATTGGATTGAAAAGACTAAAATGCCCTCACCTATTCGTTTAATTTTCAAACCAATGCCACCCTCTCTCTCTCTCTCTCTCTCTCTCTCTCTCTCTCTCTCTCTCTCTCTCTCTCTCTCTCTCTCTCTCTCTCTCTCTCTCTCTCTCTCTCTCTCTCTCTCTCTCTCTCTCTCGAATTCTAGCATTAATTTTCTCTCTCCTTGCCTATTAGAATAAGAGGGAAAGAAACCCCATTAATTTTCTCTTTAATCAACAAAAAAATTAGGGTTCCCTCTCTTTACTCATAACCTGCTGTTTGGATGGCGAGAAAGCGACGGAAAATTTTCAAAAACACAAACTCCGATTTCAAAACTTCCGGCGATTGTAGGCTCAGATTCGTCTGGAACCGGGCAAAAGGGAGAGCAAAAACGCCGCCGTGGCTGCAACGAGCAGGACCCGAGAGAAGACGATCCACGAACCGCTCCGATCCTCCAAATCTGGCGGGGAAAGCGAGCCCGAGACCCGATCTCTCGAGGTGAAACGCGAGCCGCCTCGCCACAAGACGCGGTGGCTCTCCGTCATGCCTCGCGGCTCCGCTCTGAAAAGTAATAAAAGGGTTTCTTTCCCTCTTATTCTAATAGGCAATGAGAGAGAAAATTAATGCTAGAATTCAAGAGAGAGAGAGAGAGAGAGAGAGAGAGTGGCATTGGTTTGAAAATTAAATGAATAGGTGAGGGCATTTTAGTCATTTCAATCCAATTATAATAACTCTTTAAACCTTAAGGGAATTTTAGTCATTTCACATGAAGAAAACGGTAAAAACTAACAGAATTGGACGGAAAATGAAAAGTGAAAATTTTTCACATTCTAGGCGTAGTCAGCTGGAAAAAAAAATTCTAGGTGTAGTCAGGTGAAAAACAGCAAAATCTAAGTGTAGCCACCTGGAATTATCCCTAAATTATATATAGGTGGGTGCACAAACGTGTCTTTTTACCAAATAAAAATAATTGAATGTTTTGCTTTATTTTAAATAAAGAGTGATGGCCAGATAAAGTGTCGTGAACAAAAATTTCTGGAAAGGTGTGAGTGTGTCAATGTCTCAAGTGACTGTCTTAACTAAGATCACCCTCAATTTGTGGAACTCAGTGAAGATAGACAAGTTTGAGCACGTCCCACCTCACCCATGACCTGCTACTTGGAAGGCGCCTAGATCAGGTTAGGTTAAAATAAACGTTGATGCAACTCTAGACTCAGTTAAGGGGCTATGGAGTATAGGGATTATTTGCAGAGATTCGCGAGGTAGTATTGTCAAGGCTTATTGTACACGGTTCACGGGGTTTCTCCATCCAGCTGAGCTGGAGGCCGTGGGAGTCCGGGAAGCCTTATGGTGGGTGATCATGAATAATTGGGTGGATGTGCTCGTGGAATTTGATTATCAAAGAGTGGTTTTAGCTATTCAGGCAGGGAGTCCAATTTCCGAACAAGCTGGAAGGTATTGTTTTAGGTTGCAAATCAATTTTTAGGTTGTTACCTAATGTTTCTGTTTCTTTTTATCCCTAGAAAATGTAATATGGCAACGCATGTTCTTGCTAAGTTTGTTTTATGTTTTTCGAGTTGGGACTCAGGCTTAAAGTATACTCCACAGGATATTTTATCGGTTGTCCGTTGCGATCATATTGATCGTTTAGTTTCATGAAACCGAGTTTTCTTATAAAAAAAGTGTTGTAAAATCATTTATATTCATAACGGGAACATCCTCCAAATTTGTTTGTCGCAAATATAAAAATACCTTATAGTACTTTCACTATTTAGTATATTCTAAGTCTTTTATTTATTTTTTTCTCAATCATATTCATAGAGGGTATTGTCTTTTCACTTTTTTAGCTTTAATGAACTGGCCATGCCTTCTTTTCAGGAGGAAAGGATATAAAGCTGGAAATAATGTTTTGTTTTGGTGCTTTGTGTTAAGCGTTTGTCGGAGATTCTCTACTTTCCTCAATTTTTACAAGATTAAGGTTTGACATGACTGATAATAAAGGTATATGTAGAGTTATCAGCTAAAATATATATATAGAGATGCATTCGGTCGAGAAACAATTGTAGTGTGAGAACATGAGAATCATCGGATATTCACTTATTTCGTTGGGCATTTATTCATTTTTAATGAATATAGTGTTTTCGTTGGACATTCACCTATTTTCGTTGGACATTCATTTTCATTGGATATCACTATTTTTATTGAACATTAACTTGTTTCCGTAAATATTCACTCATTTTCAATAGTCAAAATCAAGTCTCGCGTTCTCACAAGAAAGTTCTCACTTGATTTGTGGTCTATATATATTCTCCCACCTTAATTACAAAGACCCTTTGAAATATTTATATAAATAATACGTTATCACATCTTGAAAATGATGGTAAATAATAACATAAAATAAAAATGATCGTTCAAATATTTTGTGTTCACGGTACACGTGATTAAACAGCATGATCCTTCTGTGATTTTCTTAATTGCTTCTGTGATCCATCATTATTACATGATTAAACCGAACATCATTATTACATTATTAATTACACAAGGATTTAGCAGATTCTGGTGCACAATGAAGCGATTTGTTTTAGTGATTATATAAGAGAATCACATAATATTGTCATATATCTTCAAAATCTCATTTTATTAATAATATTTATTTAAAAGATGTTTTGCTTGTGTTAATTTTTTATTTTTGTCCTTACTTATTTGAGAACATTTTTTATCTAATAATATTTTTATCCCCTCTCGGTCTTCCATTTTTTATTCAAAAGATAATAATAGTGATGTATATCGAACATTACTATTAACATAAAGACTAACATTGTAGGACATGGACTTGACATGTATAGTAACCATTCATCATCTTCAATATTTATTGGGTGTGAGGTTATAATCGGAATATTATAAATTTGTAATTAAAGGATTGAGTTTAACGTTCCGGCAGTGTTCTAGGAAACGCTAGACATCAGTCCGGCAGAGAGAAAAGATTAATCGAGAATTAACAAATGATTAATCAGACAAGTCAGAGACATTTAGAACACTGCATTCAAGGAAGCATACCAAGAAGCAAAAGTGCATCCATAGAAATTAAGCTTCAACATAGTTACACAGCTTGGGAAAGAACAAGGAAAATAAATCGAAACAAAAGCTCGAGAGAATCAGAAGAAGCGTCTTCGTGGTGATGATCCGGATGAAACGGGGGTAGGAGGGAGCGATGATTTAAGAGGTACCTTGCTCTCGGGAGCCTTGTCGACTAGCTTTGCTGCCCTCGGGTCAGACAGAAGTGTTTTCTGGAACGATTGTGAGAAGCCCGTTGCAACAATAGTCACATGAATCTCCCCATTGTAACGCTCATCCACAACCGCGCCAAATATTATGTTGGCGGAAGGATCTGCCAGACTTGTAACCACCTGCAAATTTTGAATCATGAGCGCACACATAAATATTAAGTTGACCGAGGAATAATAATACATCCCTTGGAAAAGTCAATATAAAGAAGAAAAGCGGTCGCTCAAAATGAGCGTAATCGTCACTATCTCCAAATAACTTGATGGGCATTGTGTTTCTACATCTCCAGAAAATTCTTTAGACACAACCTGGAAGCTTAAAGTCGGAGAAAATGTCTCCTGTGATTGTATGGCATAGAACCTATCTGTTTGGTTACTTTGTAATGCCATGTAGTGTGTGAATTTTCTATTAAGCAAATTTAAAGCGGAAAAGATGTCTAGAAATTGTAAAGCTCTCAGAAATGTAATGTACCTGAGATACTCTGTTCACTTCTTGCAAGGTAATGTCTTTTCCTCCTGTAATATTATACACTACTCCAGTTGCTGATTGGATAGACGATCCAATCAATGGAGCACAAGTTGCCTGCTCGGCAGCTTCTTCTGCACGGTTTTTGCTGGAGGACACTCCCACACCAAGCATTGCCGTTCCAGAGTCTTTCATGACGGCTTTTACATCTGCGAAGTCCACATTCACAAGTCCAGGAATCTGCAAAAGCAGTAAGCCGTCTCAGTATGGGTATTTATCCGTATGGAAGTAGTATGTGTATGGATTTCCTCATAGGGTTGACCCTAACAACAGAAGGCCACTGGTTGTCAGATGATCATTGAACGTTGTAAAGCCAAATGGAAGTCAAGAAAATTTTCCAAATTGAAATGTAATGAACAAAAAAGCAGCGTGCAACAGGCAACAGGCAAAAGGAAGATCAAATAAGGTAAGATCATCTCAGGATTGCTGAATACTTTGACCAAAATTCGGCCTGCAGTCACACGTAATGAAATGCTATTTGCTAATGGATTATAAATTACGCATTCACTTGATTGAAGATGTCAAATACACTTGATCATAGATGAGAGATCTACAAGGGAATAGTATCTGGCATATAAAATGGAATTCTCAGAAAGATCACAAAAATTGTTAAATATTAACAATTAAGAAAAACTATTGTACAAGTAATTTTGAATTCAATGTCTTCCAAAACCTCTTACCGTGATAATGTCTGAAATTCCTTGAACTCCTTGGCGTAAAACATCATCAGCAAGAATGAAAGCATCTTGAAGCAAAGTCTGCTCATCAGCAATATCTAGCAGACGGTCGTTGGGAATAACTATTAGAGTATCAACATTTTTTTGCAAGTTCTCGATAGCTTCCAATGCCTAAAAGAGAGAAAGCATAATTGTAAGAAAGTCAGTTGATATAATTAAGCTAAAATGGCAAAAAGAGTACTTGGGAGAGAAGATAGCACGGATACATTTACTTTGGAAACTGAGAGATTTCTCGGCAAAATAAGTAGTGGCATAGATATTGTTATAGTTATAAGCAGAACAATAATAAAATCAAAGAGAAATGAAATATATTATGGATGGTAGGAAGAATGCAGGAAAAAGCAACAGAAATCGTGCACTTTCCTACTTTGGGAATGCATATTTCATAATTAAACTGTACTAGTCATCTTCATTTCACAGCATTGAATTCAATATCAACAAACTGGTAGCAATGATACTGCAGTTGAAAAAAATGACAATTTAAGGAGCACCGGAATGGAATCAAGCTTGATAACTGTGCAAGCATGAATAATATATATGTTCGCGCAAACGAGCTGTCCAAAGCGGCACTTGCCTGAATGGACCTTTTACGCCCTTCAAAGCTGAAAGGATATGTGACAACGCCAACAGTTAAATAACCAGCTTCTTTTGCTATTTTGGCAATAACTGGAGCAGCACCAGATCCAGTGCCGCCGCCCATACCTGCTGTAACAAAAACAAGATCTGAGCCCTTCAGAGAATTTGCAATGGCTTCTTTTGACTCCTCTGCAGCTTGCTCCCCCAGCTGTGGATTCCCCCCAGTACCTACATCTCAATCAAGTGATTATTACATAGTCCAAATACAAGACAGAACAACAAATATTTTTAAGGAGCATCTTGCTAGATCATACTACCAAGAACACCAGACCTAGTCCACGAGTTAAAAGCTCTCCAATTTGGAGAGGGTTTTCTGCAGCAGACTGTAACAATGCTTGTGAATCCGTGTTGATAGCATAAAAATCAACACCCTGGCATCACAACAGCATAAGCATTAACATTAGTAGTATATTGATATCAACAGTAAAACAATGAGCTAATAGGATTGATGATGTGAATGATGTTTATGCTGAAAAGTTTTGGGAAATTACCACAAACTATACATGATTTACAATTCACAAGTCACAACGCAACAGTGAACTTTTGAGTGTAAGAGTTCACAATCTTTAACTATTCTAATCCAGACTCAAAAGACCACAGCCGAACAAAATGGCACAGTAGCGCATACACTGGATTGTCTATCAGATATATCATCTATGACAAATAAAAAGCAAGCAACATATGCTTATTTCATATAATTGATGTGAACGATGGACAGATAGAAACCACCTGAAAGGACAACAAACATCTAAATTTACAAAATAAAATAGCCACTACACTTAAAGGTAAGATAGCAATAGAATCACAAACTCAGTAAAGTTGAAGCCCATTAGATGAACCAGAAACGTTAATTAACCAGAAACGTTTACATACATGCAAATGCATTCCATGCAAAATTACACCCTGGCATCACAACAGCATAAGCATTCCATGCAAATTTACATACGATTCCCAAACAGCACAACATTAATTAACCAGAAACGTTTCTACAAATGCATTTCCCTTCACACAAAAAAACGCCTAACTTCAAATAAACAAAATTTAACACAACCCATTTCTTAAATCAGCCCAAAAAGTATAATTTACAGGAACAGACTAAAAAATCCCATGAAAATGTGAAACAAAGACACACCTGTAAACCACTGCCAATCATGCGATTAACGGCATTGTTGCCTCCGCCACCGACCCCGACCACCTTTATTTTCGCAGACTCCATTGGGGCAAAGGAGCAGCTCACGACCCCATTCCCAGAGCTTCGTCTCCTCCGGCGAGAAATACCAGAAAAATCGCATGTCCTAGAAACGGACTGAGAAAATGTCTTGTGGTGAAGCGCTGAAGAGGAGATCAGCTCATAAGGGTTTGCTAGCTGTAGCGTCGTCGCCATTTCTACGGCAACACTAGTTTCTCGAAAGAATTTGAAGCGAGAGAGAGAGAGAGAGAGATTGGGGGTTTAGGGTTTTAGGAACATTTCTGGAGTTCAATTTTTTGTTTCAGTGAAATTGGGGACTCTGTTGAGAGGAGAGAGAGGCGTATGAGATTGGGTGGGCCATCCTATTTCAAAAGGTTTGGCCGTTTGAACTTTATACGACGTCGTTTCGAAATAACTGTATACGTTTTAAAATTTCTTCTCAAAATTGAAACAGAATGTAATAAGTTTTTAACGAGTCGTTTGAGCTCAGCTCGTTAAATATTCGGTTTGGACTTGTTTATAATCGATCTCGACTCGAATTTGAGCTCAAGATATAGGTTCGTTTAATAAACGAACCAAGTTCGAGCCTAATCGTTTAAGACTCAATAGGCTCGCGAGCCAGCTCGATGAATATTCAATTAATTATATATTTATATTAATATATATTTATAATTTTAATAAATATTTATAATATAACTTGACAGACTGAATCGAGTCTAGTCAATTTCAAAATATTCATGTGTTATTTAATGAATTGTTTGTTATTTATTTAATTTTTAATGAATATTTACATTGAAATTTAAGTGAATCAAATCAAGCCGAGCTCAAGCTCGAGCTTGTCTATTTTATTTCAAACCGAACTCGAATTTAGCTGCATAAACTCGTTCGAACCCGAGTCAAACACTGTTTTCAAGTATCTTGTAGAGATAATAACATTTTGTTACACCTAACTATAGCGAAATGATACTTTCATACATTAACTATTTTAGTCTCTTTTTTAGTACCCTAACAATTTTTTTTGTGACAACCTATTTCTAAAATGTCCAAAATACATAAACTACCCTTGGTTTAAGAAATTAAATTAATTAAATTAATTAAATTTTTTTCTATCTTTTGTTCAATTTCGTTTATATTCAAGATGTAATTACAATTATGCTCTCAAATCTAAAATTAAATTTGAACCATTTTAAATTCAGTTTGATAAATTAAATTGGACCAATTTTATTCTAATTTCTTAAACCAGAGGTATTTTAGTTATTTTAACGTAAGTTGTCACAAAAAATATGTCGGGTAAAAAAAATAGCTAGATATGAAAATCTCGCTATAGTGTAACAAAATATCATTCTCTCTGTCTTGTACAGGTGACTCAATTACTGGAGAACCAAATCATACAGGTACCAGGGCCGGCCCAAGGGTTTTCGGGGCCTAAGGCGAGATTTCAAACGGAGGCTTTTTTTAATAATTTATTTTAAAATATAAATTTAAATATTATTGATTATTTTTCACACTTTTGTCAACTTTTTAATATGTACTATTTTAAATATTATCAATTGTATGTAACTTTTAACTTTAAAATATGAGTTTAAGTTCATTTTAACATTTCTACAACTAGATACATGTCCCAAATTTTTTATAAATTTAAAAAGAATGCCTAAAATTTTAAGGGAAAATTCTACTTAGCTATCCCGTAGTTTACCACTTTTCACTTACCTACCCCAGCTTTTCATTTTAGCTTCTAAACCCCCTGAAGTTTACAACTTTTTCACTTACATACCCCAGCTTTTCATTTTAGCTTCTAAACCCCCTGAAGTTTACCACTTTTTCACTTACCTACCCATCTTTTCATTTTAGCTTATAAACCCCCTAAACTTTACAAAATTGGCACTTCAGGCTACGACATCAAAATTATAGAGGAAGATGGGTCACGCGTTGATCACGAGTAGGGATGACAACAGGGCAGATTTGGGGCGAATTTGGCAATCCCCGTCCCCATTAGAATCAGATCGGGGATTCCTCATTTCTAATAGGGACGAGGATTCCCCGTCGGATTCGGGGATTCCCAATTCTCCGTTTCCAACATAAAAAAATGTTAAAACATATTTATTTTTAATAAAATTTGTATTTAAAATTATTATTTTAATAAAATATATACTTAAAATATTTTAAACATTTTTTTAGGTTGGAAACGGAGAATTGGGAATCCCCGAATCCGACGGGGAATCCTCGTCCCTATTAGAAATGAGGAATCCCCGATCTGATTCTAATGGGGACGGGGATTGCCAAATTCGCCCCAAATCTGCCATGTTGTCATCCCTACTCGTGATCAACGCGTGACCCATCTTCCTCTATAATTTTGATGCCGTAGCCTGAAGTGCCAATTTTGTAAAGTTTAGGGGGTTTATAAGCTAAAATGAAAAGATTGGTGGGTAAGTGAAAAAGTGGTAAACTTCAAGGGGTTTAGAAGCTAAAATGAAAAGCTGGGGTATGTAAGTGAAAAAGTTGTAAACTTCAGGGGGTTTAGAAGCTAAAATGAAAAGCTGGGGTAGGTAAGTGAAAAAGTGGTAAACTACGGGGTAGCTAAGTAGAATTTTCCCAAATTTTAAATAGGGGTAATTACAGATAAGTACACCCAACTATCACCCATTCTCACATAAGTACACTCAACTTTAAAACTTGATTTTAAAGTCACTCAATTTACATTTTATCTCACTTACCTCTAATAAAGTTAAATCTAACAGTATTTTGACTTGAAAAGACCAAAATGCCCTCACTAATTTTTATATTATTGAATAGTATAATAATTACTATTATTATTATAAAATTACAAAAGAAAAAAAAAACTAAAAATAATTTTATGAAATTACAAAATTTCCCTCATGTCTCACCTTCATTTCTCTCTGTTTCACTTCAAGCCCTCCTCTTCTCTATGGTCGCCGGTGGAGCCACCGCTCTCAGATCCGACGCCGGAGGAGATGATGTACAACGAAGAAGAAGATTTTCAGTTTTTCTTTTTTTCTTCTTTTGTAATTTTTATGATAATAATTATTATTATATTATTTAATAATATAAAAATTAGTGAGGGCGTTTTGGTCTTTTCAATTCAAAATTCTGTTAGATTTAACCCGTTGAGAGTTAAGTGAGACAAAATGTAAATTGGGTAACTTTAAAATCAAGTTTTAAAGTTGGGTGTACTTATGTGAGAATGGGTAATAATTGGGTGTACTTATCTGTAATTACCCCTTTTAAATATGAAATTAATAGGAGCAAAACAAGAATTTTAAAACTTTACATGCTAATTTCATTTAAATTTAAGTTTAGAGTACTTCAATGCCAAATAGAGCCCCAAAATATTTTAAATTTGAATAGTTAATGTAGAAGCTTTATTTTAAACTTAGGCTTAATATGAATAATTTTATAATTTTTTAGGGGTAATTACAGATAAGTACACCCAACTATTACTCATTCTCACATAAGTACACCCAATTTTAAAACTTGATTTTAAAGTCACCCAATTTACATTTCGTCTCACTTAACTCTAATGGGTTAAATCTAACATAAATTTGAATTGAAAAGACCAAAATGTCCTCACTAATTTTTATATTATTAAATAATATAATAATTATTATTATTATAAAAATTACAAAAGAAAAAAACTAAAATCTTCTTCTTCGTTATACAAAAGAATTATCACTAATTTTACAAAAGAAAAACTGAAATTATTAGCTAACTAAAGATTGTCGCCGGTGAGCCTTGTCGGAGAGCGGTGGCTCCACCGGCGACCATAGAGAAGGGAGGGCTTGAAGTGAAACAGAGAGAAAAGAGGGTGAGACATGAGGGCAATTTTGTAATTTCATAAAATTATTTTCAATTTTTCTTTTTTTTTCTTTTGTAATTTTTATAATAATAATAATTATTATTATACTATTTAATAATATACAAATTAGTGAGGGCGTTTTGGTCTTTTCAACTCAAAATACTGTTAGATTTAACTCCATTAGAGGTAAGTGAGATAAAATATAAATTTGGTGACCTTAAAATCAAGTTTTAAAGTTGGGTGTACTTATGTGAGAATGAGTGATAGTTGGGTGTACTTATCTGTAATTACCCCAATTTTTTATTGACCCAAAATAATTTTGTGGCCTCTTTGACTTGGAGACTAAGAAAATGTCTCATTTGTCTTCCCATTGTGTCGGGCCTGCTTGGTATATATATAAATAATAATAAAAATTGAGTCTCTTTTGATATTGGCTGGCCGGGTGAGGATCTCACTTGCCTTATGGACGGGCCGGCCCTGACAAGTACTTCAGTTTTAACTGTACAATTTGTCCCACACGACACATTAGAGACACCACAGCCTTGTACTCTCCGATCGCCTTCTCATCCACGCCATTCCTAACAAGCTGCGGCAAGAACAACCACACACCCGTCACCGCCACGAACGCCACCGTCAAAAACCCCGACACCGCCCCGTGGACCCGCCACCTCCCCGCCGCCCTCCTCTTCGCCGCCGCCTCCGCCACCGAGCACGCCCCTTGCAGCAAAAAGAAGCACGTGACTTCCCACGTGGGCCGCGCGCGCGTGACGTAGTAAAATATCGCCTCGTGCATCGCCCCCGACACCGCGAACGCCGCCAGCGTGGCGACCGCGGGCCCCACCACGCGCCGGGCCGGCCCATAAACCGAGGCCCGCAGCAGGCCCGAGACCACCAGGTTCCACCGCCGGCCCCAGAAGTCCTGCAGCGAGGTGGATAAAAACGGGCCGTCGAAACTCGGCCCAAGCTCCAGGCCCAGCAAGACCCGGGCCGGGCTCGCGCAGAGGAAAAAGATGATCTCGGCCTGTAAGTAAACATGGACCCCGTACAGGCCCGATAGCAGATACGGGTGAAGGCGATCTCTATAGTCGTATATCTGGAACAACGCCGCCGCGAGCGCCGCTTTCGCCGCCGTCCGCCGGAGACTCCGCGGCGGTTCTCGAGTCCAGATCTGACCTTTGACTCTGATCGGGAGGCACGCGAGGGCGATGAAGCGGAGGAGGCTCGGCGGAGGGGGGCTGAGGGGGCCGAGGCCGAAGGAGAGGAGGAGGAGGTGGGAGTTGGAGAGCCAGAGGAGGAGGAAGGCGGTGGTGGCGCCGAGGTGGAAGGAGCGGAGCTGCAGCGGGAGGGCGGCGAAGAGGTAGAGGACGGGGACGACGGAGACGAGCCTCGGAGCTCCCTTAGGGAGCCTCGAAACGACGTAGTAGCAGTAGGTGAGGGCCGTGGCGGCCACGACCCATACCTTGATGAAGTTTTGGATCTCAGTGTTGTCCATTTCTCTTCTCTATTTTAGAATTGACATAAATGAGGTTTATGGTGAACCGGTCGGTCTGCTCAAGTAATTGAGGCCTTCGATTAGATAGAAAAATGTACATTAAATTAAAATCGTATATTGATAGATACCTTAACTTTAATTTCAAATTATAAATTGTGTAAGAAATGGTTCTTCAAATGCATTGTAGATGGCCTGGCATAGATTGTTCAGGCCGTTCAAATTCCTGACCTCGGCCAAAGTTTGAACCGTGTTATGCTGGATTAGTTAGGTAAATAAAAAAAATGTATTTGACTATCATTTTCTCTAAAATCTTGAAGATATATATTCGTTTCTTTCAATTATTTTAATAAATTAAGAACATATAAACTTGAAACAATCTTATATACTATATTACAACGATAATATTAGTTTGTCCCGCTTTGGTAAGCGATTGGGGTTGCTTGGTCGTCGTGATATGTGATTGTTATTTGATCTAGTATATTTCATGGAGCTGATAGGATTGTTTGAGAATTTTTTTCTTGTTGGATATGTGGTTGAGATTTGAGGACATGGAAGTTGTGGTTATGCTTCTATGATCAATTTGGGTATATGGAGAAATGAGATTGTTTGGAGAGGTGATGATTTATCGATTCCTCGTAATCGTGTTAAAGTCATTTCGAAATGGAAGAAATTAATGAAAATCCATAATAAGGGGAGCCGCGTCCGGTTAGAGTTCAGAGGCATTTGGTCCGATGGGAAGTTCTACTGTCGGGTCGATTAAAATAAATATTGACGGGTGTTATTGATGTTGATGGTAGGAGATAGGGTATGGTTGTGTATGACATGCAAAAACATCGTGGGAGGGTTGTGGGTGGTTCTTGTAAAGAATTTGCAGGGTGTCTCAAACCGCTCCGGGTGACAGTTGTGAGTATGCGAGAGGTCGTTTGTTGTACTATCAATTTGAGTTGGATAGTGTCATACTTAACATATGAATAAAGGGTTGTGCATTTGATTTAACTCAGAAGGTTCCCGAGTAACATAGTGGGAGGTGTTATGTATTATTTCACTCATTTACTTTCTTATTTCAATTTGTTTCTGTTAATTTCGTTTTTAAGGTTGGCATTAAAAGTTCCGACTTTCTTTCTAATTGTACTAACGAATCATTTCATTTAATTTGAATAATTTGCTAGAAAATACAATCACAACTTGCAAGATGATTCTTGTTTCTTAGTCTACAAAGCAAGATGAAAATAATGAGACTTAAAACACTTGTAACCAATAATGTTGGATTTTAAAATGTTGAGCATTCAATAAATGGCAATAAGACAAGTTCAATAAGACAAGTTCGAGATTGATTTAACAATTCTCAACACAAATTGGTAATAACACAACATGTTTGAGACAGATTCATTGATTGATAACCTATATCCTATCAAATCAAAATTCACATCGCCTAAATTTCAGAGATTTCGGCCAACCCTAGACAACAAACAGCTAATTCCAAAACCCTAATTCACTGCTTTAGTTGAGATCTAGACAGTGCATAACATGAACCAAGACCAATATCAACAGTGAAGAACAGACACATTTAAAAGTAATATCAAACATTCAGATGAGTATTTAATCATGAGAAGCAAGATAATTAATCAAAACCAGATCAATGATATTCTAATCAAAAGATAATGACTGATAAACAAATGTCAATCTATAGGTTCATCTCATTTGATTTCAAAATATAAGAAACACATCCCTGAATGTAGTAAACATGAAAGAAAATATGAGCCTAAAGAGCAAAAGAGAGTTTTTAGGCAGCTCCTTTCCCCTTCTTTTTCTGAAGCTTCTTCATGTAGAACTCCAGCTCCTTGCCCTCCAAGATGTAACTGCCAATTCCCAATCCAGTCATGTTATTTCAGTTCAGCAAATTGATAGGAACTAAGCAGTTAACTATAAAATGAAAACTATGTCTAGTGCTGTAGTAGACTTTCCAATCAACTTGTTCAACCCTTTCGAAGAGTTTGTTGGGTGAAAATGAATTTGACTTCATTACAGCATTACTCAATGGCTATACAAGTTTTCAAATATTTATCAGCCTCCAACCCTTCAAGCAATGATAAATTTAGGTTTGTTATGAAATTAAGAGGAAATGAGCATACCCATCAGCACGGCCACATTGACCAGGGCGTGATGAGATACAGGCCAAAAGACGACCACCGCTGAATTGCTCTTCAATGTGTGAGTCGAGTTTGCGATCCTCCTGACGCTTCTCCAGTTTCCTCTGGAGGTGGTTGCTCTTCTTCACTTCCTCAGTAACTTCAGCCTCCTGCCAATCAGGAATGGAAATAAAATCAGTCACATTGCTTATTGAGCCCACATTTGCTTGACTAAATGTTAATACTTAAAAACATGATAAAAAGAAAACTGCACCTCTCCCTCTTTCTTAGCAGAAACAGCTGTTTTCTTCTTGCGGCCAATATCAAGACCATAGTGCTGGAGATACCACTGCTTGAACGGTGCTGCATCAACTTGAACAATGGCACCCTTCACCAATGTCTGAGTACGGACCAGCTCATTGTTAGATGAGTTGTATACAACATCCAAGAGTCTAGTTTTGCGGGTCACAGCCTCACTACCCCATGAGAAGTTTCCTGTGTCGAGCCTCAATGCCCTCCACTTCACATTTCCACCTCGAACCCTAATCCTCCTAACTGTCTTGTTGCTTGACAGCTTGGTATTCGCAGGCTGCCTTCCGAGCTCATACCTGCCCAAATCATAACAAACACCATCAATAAGGCCTTGTGCATGAAACTAGACTGAAACATTTTCTAGCAATCAACGGATTAATATTAACATTCCATATTCTCACAAAGCCATCTAAGCACTTCCAAAAGAACAATAAAGCAAGCAGCATGCTACTGTTATAAAATGTGCATTGGGATCATGAGAATGTAAGATTTAAGGATATCAAAAGGATTCTAATACTATAACAGTTTCATAAATTATTATATCATAAGGATACAACAACAAACAACATAGTGTATTCCCACCAGAAGGTTTAATTGAAGAAGTGATAAAAAAAGGTGTAACGTGAAAAGTTTATAACAAACTCAATGAATGTCATTACTTTCTTAAGTTCTTCATTGATTATAGAACTAGTGGTTTAATCTAGAATAAAAACATAAGAAACAACACGCGAGTACCCTAATGTAGTCCGGTTTACAATTAAATTCTCACACTTAAGAAGCAAATGAACCAGAGTTATCTGAAATATAACAAAACAGTAAGAACATAAAAATTACAAACTCAGTAAACACTAGAAATTTAATCAAATTCCTACATGCTACAAGATTCAACCTTTCCAGTTGAATGTAATTTTAACATCAAATTAAACTTAAGATCTCAAACTCTTATTTCCACCCCTCAGACCATTTCGAGGCATCCAAACTTAGCAAAAATGAATCTAAAACAATGTTACAGAAAAGGGTAATTCAATCAAAGCAGGTTTCAAAGGGACTCACTTTCGCTTCTTCCTCCATGCCTTCTTCTTGCCTCCAGTGGCACGCCTCTTGTGCATCGAATCACGAGAAATACCTACAAAATCACAATCATTCTCAGCATTAGCATCATAAATTAACAGATCGAAAAAAGAAAGAAAACCCAGAAAAAGATCAGAACAAAGATTCGAAATTTAGGCGATACCCATTTTCGCAGATCAATGGCACTGCGGTTTCTCTGTGCCGAGAGCTCTGAACCTCTGCGGAAAAATTAGGGTTTCTGAAGGAGGAGGCTATGCGAGAGTGGTGCAGGTAATAACCAGTAAAACCCTATCTCTGGATTTACATTATTGTCCCTAATTGTACGTGGTTATTACGAAAATAGTCCATCATATCTTATCGAGACCCGGTTATTTGGGCTTGATTTTGGGCCTTTACATGGGCTCGGGCACTAAATCTCTTCTATATGGGCCTTAGCATGGCTCATCCACAGGCCCATGAATGGTCGATTTCTGATTCTTCCTAATTCTTGCGCTCCATTCACATTGCCATACTCGTTGAACTTATAATATATGTTCTCAACATTCTCCTTTCGTGTATTTTACACGTGGGCCTTCAGTATTTTAAGGTTTTCGGTTTAGTCTCTTTGACGAAGTACACGAGGTAAAATTGACGGTGACTTCGACAACAGTGAAGAACGTTGACGGTGACTTTGCAATGGTAGAGTTAAGGGGTATTATTTCAATATCATCTATAATGGGAGGGGTTCGAGAGGGGAACATTTGTGGTTGGGCGGAGGCGATTAGCTTGTTGCGGGAGCGGTGGAGATCAGTGCAGCGAAACCAGACGGACCTGGGTGGGACTTATAGGAGGTAGAGCAGGAAAATTATGGCGATTAGCTTGTTGCGGTTTGGTTGGTTGATGACTCGATACTGGGAGGGAACCAGAGTTCTCTAGCGTCTATGAGCAAACTTATCGAACTAGGGGTCTTAGTTTTCTAAAACTTCAATACGTACTCGAGGAACGGTACTGAGAGAGATCTGGGAATCTTTAGCGTCGATGGGCTGATACTGGTGAGCACAAAGAGCTTTATAAACTTGGATTATTAAAGATATGTAATTTTCATATTAATCGCATAGTTGATTGAGGAAACTAGTTTAATGTGTTTTATAGTAATATCACAGGGTTTCTCCACCCGCGCGATGTGAGAGCCGTGACTCTGTATTATGCTAACTGGTTCGAGTCGATTGGTCTCCAGGGTTATCATGGAGCCCAGTTTAAAACATTATGTAATGGGACCACATGATACTAAACAGATAAAGTTGAATATCCTTGGAGGTATAATTAGTGATTGTTGTCGCGTATTGTCCACTTATGGGACACGTGTTTTTATTTATTTCATTAATCATTCTTGCAATTTCGTGACTGATATAATAGTCATCTATATTTTAACTAACAATAATTAAAATAGTCATCTATATTTTAATTAATAATAACTAAGATCATGGTGCATGATATGTCCTACCAACTGTTATTTCAACTGTTATTTCGACTGTCCGACATTATACTATGTTAATTACTTTATAATATCCGTGTTTTTATGTGTACAAAAATTGTTAATACTCAAGTAGATTAAACGGACATTTTTTCTAAATTCAAAGTGATAAAATGAGTATATAATTTAACAAGTACAATATAGCCATTTCCGATCTCAAAATTACATCATTACCCTCGCACTTGTGAACATCGAAGCAGCACCTTGCTCTCAACAGCAAAAGTTCTGGAAATGGAACAAGGAACCACATTCTCCTGACTCTTATCCCTCAAATCGCCCTCTAAAATCTGATTATCACTCGAATCGACTCTGACCCACTTCAAATTTTCGATCACATTCATCGAAAACATCAAAAAATTTGCCACATTCTCGGAGCTGGTGAATCTGGAAATGGGGTTTTCACCAGCCGCTTCATTTGCTTCTCATTTTCTGCTCAAAGGGTCTCCAAACAGCACTGTGAAGCTCCCACTGCTCAGTGAAAGAGACAGACAGAGCATCAGTTTTGTTGTCAAACCCCCAAAAGGAGCTTTACTGTGCAAGCGTGAATCCATTGATTGTGAAGAGAGAAGCAGCCCAAATGAGGTATACCCAGTTCAATATTTAGTTCCTTTCTGGATATTTATTTGGATTTTTTGAAGTAATGGGAGTATATGATCGTATGAATAATTAGGTATTGATGAGACCATGTCTTCTGCTAAAGATTCTGAGGATGTCCCCTTTGACTCCTTGGTGTTTACAGAAGAAATGTTTTTGTTTTTGACATATTGTGCAATGCATTGCTAGTTCTAGTTAAATGTTCATTACATTTAAGCAGTCTTTGAGATCAGTTATTCTTATGATCACGAGTTTGTGACTGTGAGGGCAAGTGGAGAGAAAGTAAAGTTGCTGGAAAAATGTAGGAGTATGCTTAATGATTGTAGAAACTCGAATGAAACATGTTTTTGGAGATGAATGAAGCCTTTTTACATGTTCTGATATAATTTATGGTTAATATGCTTCAAGTAAAGAATGGGAAATCAGTTGGAATAGGTTCTGCCTTGTCATTGTTGGATTGGATATATGCATTTAACATAAATGACTTTATAATTGTTGACTTATTTTTCTACTTGTATTATCCTCGACACTAAATATAGGCAAGATGCGTATAAGCATGCCAAGCGCCACTTGAAACCTGTAGATGAATTTCAAGTAATTTAATGTTGTCTCGAAAAGTAGCTATCACTGCTATGCTAGCTTTGATCTGTTGGTGTAACTGCACATCACATGGTAGTATTAACACCAGTTCTGGTTGTGTGATTTGAATCGAGATGGCAACATCTCACACAAGCCCCTAAACTTTGACAGTCATTTAGATGGATGCTAAGCAACATATAGTTCGAGTTATTATTGGATTAATCATGCTAGAAAGGGCATTTTAATGTTTAATTTGAAGATTTGCAGTAATAGGCTTTCATGTATACTAATCTTCCCCGGTTCTAAGAAAGTGTACTTGTAGCAGCACAATTGATTCTGAGTACTTGAAGATCCACTTCATATATCACAAGTTTTAAACTTTTTCATTAAAAGTTGACATAAATTGGCATTCAACTTTCATTGTTCTCCTCAATGAAATCTAGTGGATATAGAAATAGAGAACAAAGTGTGTGTTGATGACATCTACAACTGTGGCTCAATTTTAAATTTTTATTTCATTTTTGGGCCAGCATTTAAGCTTGTTGATACTGTTTATCTTAGGCACGCTGTTTTGTGCCCCTTCTGTTGATTTATAGTTATATTATATCTAGACATTTTTTGTGTGGATGTATAAAGTGTTTTATTATTCTCACGTGAGAAAATCAATGCTTTAACTTTCCATAAAAGGTCAGAAAAGAGATAGAACGATGTTATGAACTCATACACAGGCTTGGTAGGGGAGTAGTCTACTTGGGTTCTTCAAGGATGGGACCTGATCATTCACATTATCTGCAAACGCTGGAGCTCAGTAGAGAGGTTAGTCTGTACATTTTATGGCTTCACATGATAAAATGATAATGAACCATTTAGTTTGCACACGAGAATAACATTAATTATCATGTGACTGAAGAAAAATTGCTCCGTAAGCTATGATTTATGAACACGGACACTAGCAATAAGACAAACGTTTGATGTTGAACATGGAAACTCTAAAAATCATACATGAACTCATTAGGGTTTCTTTTGGTTGGAACGTGTACCGTTCACTACACGTAAGTTTTTAAAATATAAATACATTAATAAACTCGATATAGCTTGCACTTTGACATGATTAAATGATAACGTACCATTCTATTTTATGGCTTTACATGATTAAATGATAATGTACCGTTCATTTTTATGGCTACACATGATTAAATAATAATGAATAATTTATTTTGCATACAAGAATATTATTAATTATTATCTGTCTGAGGAAAAACTGCATCGTGAACTATGATATATGAATACCATACACTAGCATTTTGACAAGCGCTGGTTTTTCTAACATATGAACTCCAAAAATACCACAATGAACACATTAGTGTTTCTTCCGGTTAAAACACTAATCGATCACTTCGTGTAAGTTTCTTTGAAATATAATACATGAATAAAATCGATATAGTTTTCACTTTTCGGTATGTGCTTAATTGTCTGTCATGCCTAGATTCCAGCGGAAGAAGAGTCCTACAGAATTTAGAATTCATCAACATGTTTCGTATAATGAAGAATATTCAGGTTCCTTACGGACCTCTTCATCTATTCTCAAATTGTCAGATTGCAACTCTATTGGATTGCACTTCATGGTCAGGAGCCGGCCCGGGGCTAATGGATGCAGTTACCAAAGGTGCTTTGCAAGCAGAGAAACCAGTAGGCGGATTCAAGATAGCAAAAGAAGCAGGTCAATGGACAGCCTCGAATTTCCACCCATACTTGCCAGCGGACACGTATCTCACGTGCAGGTGTAACGTCCACAAAACTTTAAATTCCACAAGCCCATTTCAAACGATTAACCACTCACACAAGCTGCACTGACAAAAAAACAGGTTTTTCTCTGCGAGGAAGCACGGGCTGGTGGATGCTGCAGTTAGGAACACCAGTTCTGAAAGAACTGCTGTAGTTGCTCTCCCCGGTGGAGTTGGCACTCTGGATGAGATGTTCGAGATCTTAGCACTGATTCAGCTGGAAAGGATAGGGTCGGATTTGCCAGTACCGTTCCTGCTTATGAACTACGATTCTTTCTATTCGAAGCTACTGGACTTTCTTGATGAGTGCGAGGAGTGGGGTACTGTGTCCAAAGGGGAAGTTGCATCGTTGTGGAAAGTTTGTAACGATAACTCGGAGGCGTTGGCCTATCTTGCAGAATTTTACGAGCTCCCTGAAAGTCGCAGGTCAGTTATTGATACTGGGTTGAGAAAAGAGAGCTGAACATGTGCTGGTCGTTGAATTGAGTTTTAGGTTTGCGGCTAAATGACATTTTTCAGTCTTCTTGAAAGTGAATGGCACTGTGTTCAGTGTTATTGTATGCGCAGCAGATAGCAATTGCATTCAAGAATTGATATTGTAATGCAAGTGGTGTACAATGAAACCTTCATTCTGTTTTATACAAGATAAATTGCAACAAATAGTTGTGTACTATTCAATATTTTGCACTATTTCATTTTTCCAAAAAGTGGCCATCAACTTTGCAAAATGACGAAAACATTTTGAAATTAATATTTTTTTTAACTTGACTCGTCGATTTTTGTGTTATCAAGCTGCAGGCTGTAATATTGAGTAAAACAAAAAGGAAAATGACGCCGCTCAAGTTCAAAAAAATTAATTTAAAAATAATAATAATTCCAATGCCATTTTCATCATTCTGTACAAAGTGGAAAAATCTAGAGATATATCACCCTTCGATCTAGATTTTATGGACCAGTTCGCCTGGTCAGCTTTGATAAAATGTAAATTAAAAACCACCTAGTTTTATGCTTGCATTCCAATTTAAAGAAACTTGACTGCCTAAACTCTCATCACATAGCATTGTTTGAACGGTAATTTTCATCGAATCTCCAAAACAAGTAGTGAAGATCATATCCGAAAAATGCTTACAGACCACGAGAAAAGAATCTCAACTGCAAATGTTCATTGGATTACAATACCCCAAAATTTCTACTGTGCTGTGGGAAATATGGACTTGGGTTTCTTCAAGGACTTGCAGAAGGCCTCGAATGCCCCTTTTAGTTCCTCTGCGAGCGGAAGTGCCAATGTAGGAGGTCCGTTGTAGCGGAAAGTATTCTTGGTGCTTCTGTTTTTCATGGAATATGAGTGTGCCGATGCTTGGCGAGCATTGAGCCCTTCCGCAATGTATGTGAATGCTCCAAAAGTGAGACAGCTCTTTAGAAGAGTCGCAGGTGCAGCTACATAATGACAGGTAGAAATTATTAGATTGATTTTTTGTCCATCGCAAAAATGTAACATTTTATTGGTACAAATCAACATCCTGAAACTATCCCCACTGTCTTATAAACGATACTTCTTATCAATAATTTATAGGGGAAATTGCAAAAAGGTACCCTACTGTATGACATTTTTGCAAGAATGTGTTTTGTTGTTTGTTGGCAAAAAGGTGTCTTGTTGTTTCCATTTTTTGCAAAATGTGTATTTTTTAAAATGACGAAATTGCCCCTAAAATTAAAAATTATTATTTTTTCTAATTAAATAGTTTTAAAATATTCTATTTTTATCTTCTAACTACAACTTGTAAAAATTGAATTTTGTAATTTACTTTTTAGTAAAACTATTTTTTATAATTATGTTATGAAAAAATAATTCTTAATTTGAGGGGCAATTTCATCATTTTATAATAAAAAAACTGCAAAAAATTGAAACAACAGAGCGCCTTTTTGCTATTAACAAACAACATAGCACCTTCTTGCAAAATTGCCATACAATAGGGCACTTTTTGCAATTTTCTCTAATTTATATTGATGTGGAAAAGTCAAAAGCACAACTCCCCAATTTTCCATATTAACCTATACCAGATGAAAATATTATGTTGATTTGTGCCATAGCATAAACTTCCTTAAACAGTCACTATTTAAAGGTCGGACACTTTTAACTGAATGAATATGAGTCAAACAGTAAATATAAACAGGTTGAGGGAGGCATTCTAAACACAAGCACTTCATATAGCAAAGAAATCCATTGCGATATAAAAAGTGTGTCTACATGCATTCTCGACTCTTTGTGCTAGGGAGCACACATGCCAAAGAGAAGCAACCAGAAAAACCCGTCATATACGCATGAATGCGGATCTTTTTTTAGTGAGAGACTCGACAAGCATGCACACATGTTTCTCTATTCATGTATTTGACTGGGAGATGAATACCTGGAAAACCTACAACTAGACCAGCACAACATCCAGCAATACCAGGATTGATAGCTGCAAAGAAAGAAAACTTATTTATATTAAAATTCAGATCAAACCAAACTAGGAAAAGATCAATAAATGAAAAGGCTTTTACCATCATCCCTTCTTCGAATCCACTTCAACAAGCAAACTATCAAAACATGCATCCCAGACAGCACCCCAAATGACTGACATGAAGAGCGGTAAGAAATAATAACCCACACTTAACAGCTAGTAATGAGGTTGTTTAGAAAGAACAAAAGAATGTAATAATGCCATCAAACAATCAAAATGATTTAACTATATGCAAGTGTAACGTAGACGCGTAAAGATGGTCACGGAGTGAGGAGTGCAATTATGATCCACATGGAAAAATACACAAAAGGACTTTTCACACCTTAGCAGAAGATCCAGCAGACACAAGGGCTCCTCTAAAGCCTTGTTTATTCCACAATCCAGAAGCTGTCAAAGGCATTCATAAAACAACTCATATTCATGAAAACATAATTAAAAGATCAACTTTTAAAGTCAAATACCCACAGAGAGAAAAACAAAGTTGTATCACAGATCCAATAACAAATATTTTCTAACCTAAAACATAGTTCCAACTGAACTTGAATACAAATGATCCAAAAAACAAAAAATGTTTCGCTCAAAAAGTACCAGCACTTTCTTAGGGTTTGATAGCATTCCACTTTTGTTGACTGAAACTTGTTAAATAGTAATATATAATTCAATATTGTGACATTTAAGTTCAAAGATTTCTCATGCACTTATTTTATTATTCCTTCCATCCCAAAATAATTCCTTGACTTTTTCCTCGTGTCCTCATTATCTCCTTCATCCCAACTCAATAAATGGTTGTAACGAGCTGGTCATCAGCACATTATTGATACTTTATTTATGTACATGTAACTTCATGAGGGAAAATGTGGAAACTTATTTTGGGACATCTGAATAAAAAAAATAGAACACTTAAAATTTCGAGGGAGCGTATATTTCCTCTCACTTTCCTTAATCCTCAGTAGCATTGCAATAACATAGTAATGAGAACACCCTCAAGTACAAAAATGCAATGCAAAACTCCCAGACCATGACCTTATTCATCCCAATGCCTTCACGCCTCAATATATCCAAGTGCATCAACCATGGGAAGTTTCATGGATCCACAGTGCCAAATGTGATTTAATAACAAAACCCCTTGTTGCATAAACTCTACAATTCTCACCGACCAAACTCCACTTTCGTCACCTCTACATGATACAGTCCAACTCTAACAAAACACTTCAAGCATATTTGAGTTTTGAAATATAACCAGTACACTACTAAGTTAATGTTTAAGCCTCTCAAGTCCCCACAAATAATTTTAAACTCACGTGTCCCTCCTCCATGAATGTCATGTGGCTTGTGTACAATACAATTTATAATCATAAACATAATCCATAGATCCAACTCCGTTTCAATCACTTCGTTTGCCAATTATCAGAAATTTCCCCCTTCTCGGGACCAAATATAAACATATTTTATTACAACCAGTATTTTAAAAACCCAACTTGTCCGATTAATCCTCTATAATTCACGATTAGTCCTTCAATAGTTCAATCCGATTTATTTCCCAATTAATTTCCAATTAACCCCTATTAGTTCCCCCATTAGTCCCTCTTCGCCTGACTAGCACCTAACATCTTTTAGAACACTAACTACAACAGTCACAATACCCAAAAAAACCCATTAAATCTAACATAACATAAAGCCCACAAAACCCATTATAACACCACAATCACTAATCATCCCAAACAAATCAAACAAACAAACAAAGATTTCTAAAATCAACAGCAAATCAAGCCACCAACAGCCAAATAATGAAGGGGACAGTGAAGCTGATGGACAAGGAGCAAGAGAGAGAAACTAAACCGTATCCGACGGCCGAGCCTATGACGGCTCCGAAGGCGGCGTTGCCGGCGCAGGACACGAAGCAGACGACCGGAGGGCGTGCGGTGAAGGGCACTAATTCGCTGGAAGAACCGTCGTTGGCGTCGAGGTCTGTTTCGGGTTCAGTTTTCGAAGGCGATGAGTCCGGAGTCGCCATATCTGCTTCTTCTTGAGACTCTCTCTGTACAGAGTAGATATTATCGAAAAGCTGAGGAGTTGCAGTGACGATACCTAGTTGCTGAGGTTAAAAAGATGAATGAAACGGCGCCGTTTTGTGTGCTCCGTCTTATTTGTTGTTTGGACAACTATACCCCTCTTCGTTTATTTTGGAGATAATTTCACTTTACTCTACTTAACTATGTTTAATTTTCGAGTGGACGTGCTTGTGAAATTTGACTGCCAAATAGTGGTCACGGCTATTCAACATGGGTTAGGTTTTCGAACCAGATGAAAGGTATTGTATTAGATTGCAGGTCAATTTTTAAGTTCATTCACATTATCTCTATTTTGTTTATTAATAGAAAATATAATATATGTGATTGCTAAGTTTTCTTTATACTCTTCTGGTTGGGACTTGGGCAAAGAGTTTATTTCGCATGATCTTTTATTAACAATTCGGTGTAGTGTTGATCGTTTAGTTTAATAAAACCGGGCTTTTTTAACCACAAACAAAATTATATATAAATTTTACGTTATTACACATAACTAAAGAAACTCTTCGTTGTTATTCTAATTAATTTAAATTCTCACGCCGTTAGTTTATGTTATCGAAATTTGTTAAATACACAACATGTGTTATTCGCATGGCTAAATTGTTTTCAAACAAATTACAAACATGCCCCCTTCTCTCTCGTCTTCTTCCTCTTCTCGCCATGTTCACGTGTCGTTTGATTAAGCTTGCACTGATTTGGTATATTCGTGTTGTTTTATTGTCTATGACATCCCCAACCTAACTAGCTCAATGATATCATATCGCACGCTACAATAATGGTGAGTTCTCGTTTATATGTACTTGCATTTTTTCATATTTTAATATTTCACAATGAGATTTGCGAATATTTATGAAAATTTCAGGTGGGTTGTAATGAAAATTCAGTTTTGGTTCCATAATGGGTTCAAAATCTTCTTGTTAAGAAGTTCATCAAGCCCTGTCGTATTCATTGTGACGCACAAAATAAGAAAATACCAACACAAGTTGGGCCAAGTGACAAGAAGCTCACATTAGCATACATGAAGTCATGATTTCAAATCTCGGTACACGTTGATCAACAAATAATAAGAAAATGCATTACACTAATCTATTTTCAAATACATGTCACTCCACTCCTTTCTTTCTACTCTCTCATCTCTCCATTTCCCAAGTTAGATTAGCGAAATACCCCATATCATATAAATCTCCTCCAATCTTTTAAGGATTGTCTTCGAATCCTTTTTTTGGGTTATGGATTTGATCAATCCAATCGCACACAACAAAAAAAGAAGCAATTTTTCCTTCCTTTTTAATAAGAAAATTTAGATTGTTAATTTTGATATCAGTATTCTGAATGTTAAATCGTTTCTTTTTGACACATGTATCTTGAATAAATTTCTTCGAAGATTTTGAATGTATTGTTGTTGTGAGTTTTGCCAAAATCATGGCTTAGATGATGGTTCTTGGCAAAACGAATATATACTCGTCATTCATGTACCAGTATCAACAACATTACGAGTTTTGAATAGCTGATGTGGAAGGATAGTTATTCAGATGAGACCTCTGGCTCTCAAATCTTCACCTCCCTCGCCAAGAACCAGTTTCTTTAGGAAGAAATTGACTTTTGATAAATCTGTAGGATTCTCAAAAAAAGTAATTTTGCTTCGATTTATACTTAGGAGATATAATAGAGAGACGAGAATAGATGGTGTGAGAGACAAAAGAGTGGGAGGGAGAGAGAGCAGAAAGAGGAGGAGAGTAACATACGTTCAAAAATTAAATTAGTGGATAAGGATATTTAGTCCTTTTAATTTAATTAAAATAATCAACTTACATCTAAGAGTATTTGAAACATTTCACAGAGAAAATTTTAAAACAAACGAAACTTAACAGAACAAGTAATTGTGATCATTTTCTCGAATATCTATTAAGCCAAAAATATTTATAATGTTTTAAAAATTGCTAGGCGTTAGTAAGGTAGGGAGAACATTTTTAGGATTAATATAAAATTATAGAGAATTAATCAAGAATTAGTCAAAGATTTTTACAACATTTAATTATTAACCAACTGATTGTACCCGAGTGGAAAGATTTTCTTTCCCTAATGGGAGTTATATCTTATATGTCACGTTCTCTCTATATAGGGTAAAGTACACATAACCACATCTAACTATACTCAAAAGACATTTAGCTACACTCAATTTTAAAAGTGGACATCCAGCCCACCGAAGTATCGAAAACAGACATATAGCAAAAAACGTTAAATTTTTTGTTAGTTTTGAAGTTAAAAGACGGAAATGCTCTTGGGTTGGTTTCACATTTTCAAAACCATGACCTTGGTCTCTCTGTTCTTTGTCTCTGCAACACCGAACAACCCGACCCTCCGACCGACTTCGCCGGCCCACCTCTCCTTCCTCGCCGCTGCCCGAAGCTCGCCGGAGCTCTCCTAAAATCTTCTGTTTTTGTGTGATTGTTATTCGTAGTTATGCACTAAATAATCTCCTACTTGTCAAAAACTGGGAGGGCTAATACTTCATAACAGCTGCAAGCATTGCATATGCTTATGCCTCAGGAACTGCTAATGATTCTCATAATTGATGTTGTTTTAATCAAAACACGGCAAGTACTAACAAATTGAATATGCATTAATAAAAAATTTCAACTCAGTTCCAATCAAAATTGATAAATTATACAAATCCATTAGGATTTCATATTTTAAGCTCGTATACAGCTTTTTCGATACAAATGTTGATAAGCAAAAACATGTCTTCCTATGTCAAAAAAAATTATAAAATAGGAGGCATTTCTCTAAAAGGGTAAGCTTCAAAAGCGGCGAGGAGAGATAGGTGGGCTGACGAAGTCGGTCGGTTGGTTGCTCGGTGTTGCAGAGACAAAAAACAGAGAGACCATGGACATGATTTTGAAAATTTGAAACCAAACCAAGGGTATTTTCATCTTTTAACTTCAAAAACTAACATAATTTTTAACGTTTTTTGCTATATGTCTGTTTTCGATACTTCGGTAGGTTGGATGTCCATTTTTAAAATTGGGTGTAGGCTACATGTCTTTTGAGTATAGTTGGGTGTACTTTACCCCTTTATATATAACTATATAACGTTTAAAACCCAAGAGAGCTTACCGGGTCGGATCTGGAGTTGGAGATCCAAATCCGAAATCGCTACTATTCACACTTGGAGAGAACCTCTATTTTTCTTTCTCTACAAGCTGATTTGATTTGGCCGTTCTCTTCGTCTTCGTCGACATCGTCTCCTTCACTGGATCTAGGGTTCTACGATTCACCGTCCCTCGGATCCGTTCGAGTGCTTCGTCAATTGGCTCTCTACAGATTCGAGTCTCAAGAGGTACTGCTGATTCATTCAATTCGGTGAATTGTCGGTCAGTTGAAGCTAGTTTCTCTCCGTCCGCTGACCCTGACGGTGTTTCTACTGCAAGATCTCCGGTCAGGTATTTCGAGTTATCAGAGAAATTGCCTCTATTTAGTGCTGATTTGTTTGGAGTGTGCTTTGAATTTGATCTGATCACTCGGTTTTCGGTCTCTACTGTTACTGGAGTCTGGTTTTATTTGTTCAGTTTGATTGCATGTGTTTTTGTTGTGCTGGTTATAAAAGGGATTTGTGTATGTACTTGTTTGGTTTCTTTTTGATTGATATAGATTTGTTCAGTTTGGGAGGTGATTTGAATTGGACATTGTAATTAATCAAACTCTTTTTGTGAACCTTTTCCATGCACAACCCAATTTTTTTGGTGAATTATGAGGGAGATGGGCACCTTCAGGGTTTTGGGTAGCTCAGAACGTCTCTAGGTTGGGCGACTGCTGTAATGGAGGAGTAGTGGCTTGCATTGTTCTGCCTCATCGTCATTTGGCGTAGCTCTGAAAGCTGTTTCTTTGGGAATTGATAGATATTTCATATTGTATTTGAATACTCGATTTCAATATTAGTATTTTTTCTGTTTTTCTAATAAGAGTTCAATAAATGATTGATGTTCTTGAAATAAAAATATGTTATTTTTTTAGCATCGTTACTGTAGTTTTTTTTCTGCTATGTTTGGTTGGTGAGAGTTTGGAGAACTTATGTAAGTGGATCTTATCAATTTTGTTTTAGCAGGCTCAAGGTATGGGAGCATAGTTATACCTCTATAGCAGGCAGATCAATAAATCGAACAGAATCCATGGGGACTGAAAATGCTGGACGTCCTAACTTCCCTGTAAGACCTTCTGCTACACAGTTTGGAGCTGCTCCCCCGACAATGACACCCTTTTCTTCCTCGGGTCCTGTAAATGGACCAGAGGCCCCTGGATTTAGGCCTTCCCCTCCAGCTAGGTTTAGCAATCCATCTGCCCCTGCACCACCGCCTTCATATGTTCCGGTGGCAACTGCCGGACCCTTTCAGCGATTCCCAACCCAACAATACCCTGCGGCGGGTCAAGCACCTCCTATTCGCCCTCCGCCTGTTGGGCAACCACCAATGCAACCTCCTGCTGGCCAAGTTTCATCCTCACCGGCTCCCTTCCTTCCTCAGCCGCCAATGTCAACGGCGGCAATGGGATCTCCACCACCAAAAACTAATTTTGCACCGCCAGGTATGAATTTTGGTCAGCCCTCCTCTGGTTCGTCGTTTCCAGCGGTCAGATCAAGCTTTCAGCCATCTGTGCCTCCTATTGAGTCTTCATATCCTGGAGGCCCTAGAGGACCTACGCAGTCACCACTTCCTGGATATGTAAGCAAGCAACCTAATGCAGCTCCACAAGCCCCACCCATGCAAGTTCCGTTTGGTGCCCAGCAGGGAGGATTTGCACCTGGTCCTCCAACATCATCTCCTGCTTTCCGTGGTCATCAAGGAGGTTATGCACCGCCTCCACCAGTAGCCGCACCACTTGGCTTGCATCCTAGAGACCAAATGCAATATCCAGGCTCTGGGCCTCCTACAAGTTCTGTCCAAGGGCTAATGGAAGAGTTTGGCTCCCTATCTCTTGGATCTGTTCCTGGATCCATAGATCCAGGAGTTGATACCAAGGCACTGCCAAGGCCATTGGATGGTGATGTAGAACCAATTTCGTTTTCCCAGATGTATCCCATGAATTGTGATTCGAGATTTTTACGTCTTACAACCAGTGCGATACCAAATTCCCAGTCTTTGGCCTCAAGGTGGCATCTGCCTCTTGGAGCAGTTGTATGCCCTCTCGCAGTATCTCCTGATGGGGTTAGTGTCTGAATCCAGAGTGACTAAAGTCTGCAAATATTTGGAAATGCTATTGCAATGTTGATATGAAACTCATTTTCTATGCCTGATATAGTGTCTGTTAACCAATCTTTGTTTCAGGAGGAAGTACCAGTTGTTAACTTTGCTTCAACAGGCATTATTCGATGTAGACGGTGTCGCACATATGTTAATCCTTATGTAACATTTACCGATGCTGGAAGAAAGTGGCGTTGCAACATATGTGCTTTGCTAAATGATGGTAAACTTCATCAATTAATTTTGTTTTCTGTATTAAAAAGAAAATAAAGTGTGATATACTATTTGTAAGTGTTACGGTCCTATGCATTGTGAGCTACAGTTCTATTTTCATGTTTTCTCACCCACAAAGTAGAAATGGAAGTATGTATTGTCCCAAATAGATTGAGACATGCAGCCTCTCTTTAGCTTAAATTTGTAGTTGATGTTTCCCCAGTTAGTTTACCAAAGACCATTCTTTGCAGCGGCTACTATGCTGTGAAGCCAAAGAAATTTTTTCCCCTAAATTACTAATTGATCCTCTTCCAACCACGAGTTCAAGTCCATTGATATTGTTGATGAGAACGGATGTACCTTTCATATTCTATGTGATACCTTGTAGGTTGTGATATAAAAGTGTAGAAGTAATTCCACATGAATAAATAAATAACAAAAGCATTTCTTATTCCAAAAGTATGGAAGGGGTTACAGCAGTAATCCTTGAGGACAAAAGAGTGCAATCTAAGTAGTTAAATATGCATTCTGATGAAGATAGTTTAGACTTATAGTTCTAGAGGATTTGAGTGGTTTGATCTACTAATATAATTTTTTAACACAACACCAGACGAGGCCATTCGAGTTGTGAAAATACTCACAGAAGAATATATGAAAACTTTACTGGACTATCTTTCTGCTGCTAACTACACAAAGGCCAGTAAATGTCTCTAGTACAATTTTAAAGCATAAATACACTCGTATGTACTCTTGTTGTTGATACGTAATTTCTCTTAGTGCTTTAGCTATATTGCAAATCAAATATTTACACTTACTTTCTTCTTTTTCCCCTTCCAGTTCCCGGTGATTATTTTGCTCATTTAGATGCCACTGGAAGAAGAATTGATATGGATCAGCGACCTGAGCTTATAAAGGGTAGTGTGGAATTTGTTGCTCCAACTGAATATATGGTGCGGCCTCCAATGCCACCATTATACTTTTTTCTCATCGATGTTTCAGTATCTGCTGTTAGAAGTGGTATGGTGGAGGTAAGAATTTTCTCCATAAGGAGTAGATGCTGTTTCACTACTCTAATTACATTAGATGACATATATTTATAGACATCTTCTACTGAAAATTCACATACAATACGCAAATTTGGTGTTATGCCTGACTTCAGATTGTGTTTAATATCTAAACAAGAGTTTTATTTTATGCAGCATGGTACTCATTTCTCTCTCTAATCTACGAGACATTACCCTTAATTTACAAATATAGATTACGTATTTTCAGGAATTTTTGGACTGGGGTTGCACTTTTGCGTAGAATGATTAGACATTTAGACTGGCCACTGTATTTGAGCTTGTCACATGTTCAAGAGGAATAAACGTGTTTCAACTTATTTATGCATAGCTAATCGCTAAATGCAATTTATGATCATGGTGATTCAACACTGGTGCAGTCACTAGCCTGCACATTGATACTTCTATTTTTCTTATATATCTAGTTACATGATAAAATACCTTCTCTTTAAAGGATGTCGAGAATGAAAACATAACATACGTTTTGAGTATGCTCACGTTTTGTTTAATGTAGTTCTCCGTAGAACCACACAATATTTTGGTCTCAGCATGTGTGGGTTTACAATTCATGTGGGTTTACGATTCATGTAATGTTTAATGTCCTTTTGCAGTCTGTGGCCCAAACTATTAAGTCATGTTTGGATGAGCTGCCTGGCTACCCTCGTACACAGATTGGGTTCATAACTTTTGATAGCACCATACACTTTTATAACATGAAGGTAAGCAGTCAGAATTATTCCTTATTTGATTAGAAGTTGTGTATAGACCTTACTTCGGCACTTAAGCCAAAATAAACACTGAATAACTTCGCTATTTTTCTTTTTCAGTCATCCTTGACACAACCTCAGATGATGGTGGTGTCAGATCTAGAAGATATATTTGTTCCACTGCCAGATGATCTCCTTGTCAACCTGTCTGAATCAAGAAGTGTGGTTGACACATTTCTGGATAGCTTGCCATCCATGTTTCAAGACACTTACAATGTTGAATCTGCGTTTGGTCCAGCTCTAAAAGCAGCATATATGGTCATGGTGTGTTAGCTTGTCTCTTTTGTATTATGTGATGTGGTTTTTAGTTCTCTATAAGCTATGCATTCTCCCTTATTTTCGCATTCTCTCTGTGCAGAACCAACTTGGGGGAAAGTTGTTAATTTTTCAAAACACGCTGCCATCTCTTGGCGTTGGTCGCCTAAAGTTACGTGGGGATGATCTTCGTGTTTATGGAACAGATAAAGAACATACACTAAGAATACCAGAAGATACATTTTATAAGCAAATGGCTGCTGATTTAACTAAATATCAGATAGGTGTAAACATATACGCATTCAGTGACAAGTACACTGATATAGCCTCCCTAGGTAAGTGATTGTGCTTTGATTTCGAAAGTGCTGAAACTATGGGAATGCACGAGATAAATGCTAATGCCATTGCTCATTTTCATGATTATAGATTGTAAGCTTTTGATTTGGTATCGGGAGATTAGTGTTTTAGCATCGTGTGCTACATACATAATGTGTTATAGAGAATAGTTCTGCTGAGTTGTGGGGCCACCTTTAATCATATCATAATTGTGATGGTCTTATATTCCTTGCAAAATTAATGGGTTCTGTTGTAGTAGCCTAGAAGGATTTGGAGTTCATTTTAAAGCTAAAACACTAATTTATTGATGATAGTGTAAATATTGTTTATTGGTAGCAAGTTTGACTTTGAGTTATTCTCTTATCTAGTAGTTTAGTGTGTATTGTTTTGTTATTTATATCTCTCTTTTCTAGTCAACAAGGCTCTGTACTGATCTGTAAATTGATGACTGAACTTTACTGGTCGATTGAAGTGCAATTGACGGTATCTTATATTACGCTATGTAGGAACTCTAGCAAAGTATACCGGCGGTCAAGTGTATCATTATCCAAGCTTCCAGTCAGCCACTCAGGGACAGAAATTGAGACATGAGTTATCAAGAGATCTTACGAGGGAGACAGCCTGGGAAGCTGTCATGCGTATTAGATGTGGAAAAGGTAAGCCAATAGATGGTTGTTTGGTAGTTTATCCGTGCTACGACTATATGAAATTAAACTGATTATTTTTGCTTATAATTTTAGGAATTAGATTTACATCTTACCATGGAAACTTCATGCTGAGGTCCACTGATCTATTAGCTCTTCCGGCTGTGGATTGTGATAAGGCATATGCAGTGCAGTTATCTCTTGAAGAGACATTACTAACAACTCAGACTGTGTATTTCCAAGTTGCTTTGCTGTATCCTTGAGTACACCGATATTTTATATTAATTGATATATTGACACACGACACACGACAAACATGTATGCATGAGGCATGTTCTTCATGACTTTTTGAGCATAACCATGTTTCCATGCATATCAGGCTTACCTATTTTTATATGTTAGTATATAAAAACCCCTGTTTTTCAGTGAGCATATATATTCAGCAAACCATATATAATCCTTCTTTTCCATCTATTTACATGATCAGTTCAAACCTTTGTAGACCAAACACTCAGAATTTGTGAGCCCATGATTACTGGAGATGTTTGTCTATTTGCTCTTCCCTGATCCTCCTTGCAAGGAATGGTCATGTTATATATATGTGTGCACATATATAGATATACGTTATAGAGTAAAAAATGATTGAAAGCGGTTAGGTTTTCTTAACAATCAAAAGATACACTGCATCTTGCGGAGAAAGACGTATTAGAGTGCATACGGCTGCTGCACCCGTTGTTTCTGATCTGGGAGAGATGTACCGCCAAGCTGACACAGGTGCCATAGTATCATTGTTCTCTAGGCTAGGTAAGGTTGATGTTCACTCAGCTTATGTTAATATTTAAATGGTTCCTTGATTATACACTAAAATAAAATAATTTGCAGCGATTGAGAAAACATTGTCCCATAAGCTGGATGATGCACGCAATGCAGTGCAGCTAAGAATCGTCAAAGCCCTCAAAGAATATAGAACTCTTTATGCTGTGCAGCATCGCTTGGGGGGCAGGATGATATATCCAGAGTCTCTGAAGTTCTTGCCTCTATATGGTTTAGCACTTTGTAAATCAGTAGCTCTCCGTGGAGGGTACGCTGATGTCTCGGTCGATGAACGCTGTGCTGCGGGTTATACCATGATGACTCTACCTGTTAAGAAACTGTTGAAACTTTTATATCCTCGCCTGGTTCGCGTTGATGAATATCTTTTGAAGGTCAGTGTTTTCAGCATTTGAATATTTTTAATGGTAATATAATATTGGTTTGGGGCATCATGGGTCTTTTGGCTGGGTTGTGAGTAGCCCTCCCCATTCCTTCGACATTTCAGTTGGTTATGCTGATTTTCAATACTCCATCTCTCATATGCAGGCATCTGCTGATGTGGATGAGTTCATGAAAATTGCACAAAGATTGCAATTGACGGCAGAGAGCTTAGATTCAAGAGGCATATATGTATACGATGATGGCTTTAGGTTGGTTATTTGGTTTGGTAGAATGCTGTCTCCTGATATAGCCATGAATCTACTTGGACAAGATTTTGCAGCAGAGTCGTCGAGGGTATGTGTATTCCAGGTGTATCAAGATATGGCTGAATTTTATCTATTTCATTTCAACTTGTTTTCTTGCCATCTGCATTTGTTATAAGTCTTAATCTCTAAAAAATTACTAAATTTAAATGATTGGCTTCAGCGATAGTACAACAAGCAACCCTGGCACCATAAAAGTACATATTGTTCAATCAGACATAGGAATGCTACTTTTTTTCTCTCTCTCTATAAAAGTGCAATTTAAATAAAAAAAACCGCTCTCATTGAATTTTCTGTTTTTTCTTTCATATCCTCCCATTTTTCATAGTAGACTAAGATTTACAAGCAGTGTAGAATAAGTACTTATAATGGTTCATTATTGAGGGTATTTGAACGCATACTACCTCTCTATCTTCTCTACACTCAACAATGTGCATTATATCTCCATATATTCCTATATTGTCCGTTTCTTAATACCATTACCAGGTATGGAAACTAGCCTTTTGATTTTTCTCTGTTTTTGTGGTCAAGTTGTCTTCAATAGTTTATATGTTTATGACCTCGAGTTGATTTTAACTTATCTGGTTGCTATTATCTTCAAAAAATACCACCTCCATTAGAAATAACGTCTGTGTAAAGAGTAGGTTGTAGGGTCATATTTTCCTAGAGATTTCTTAGATACTTATTGTTTCCTTACCTTCCAAACTTTTTTAATGCTGCAACATTTCAAATTTCTTGTTCCTACTTTCAGTGAGTTGGATAACTTGCTGCTCATATATTATTGGCGCCATATCAATTTTGCTTAGAACACAATTGGAATACTCCATTGAATCTTACGTTCCTTCCACTTATTCTTGTCCATTTTAGTTTATTTTCCTGGTATATGTGTTTTGTGAATGTCTCTCTTTCTCTCCCAATTATTTACTGACATTGATTTATTCTTGTTCGCGCTGCTACTAATTATCTCCACCGTTGTATGTTCTTGTTGACCAGGTTACCCTATGTGAGCATGACAATGAAATGTCAAGAAAGTTTATGCGACTACTTCAGAAATTCAGGGATAGTGACCCATCTTACTATCAACTGTGCCACCTCGTAAGACAAGGTGAGCAGCCCAGAGAAGGCTTCCTCTTTCTTGCTAACCTTATTGAGGACCAGATGGGGGGTGCCAATGGCTACGTCGAGTGGATTTCGCAAATACACAGACAAATCCAGCAAAATACCTGATACACAGGTAATGACTTATTTTTGTTGTGCCATTTATTTCACTTTCATATTGCCTTAACACGTGCCTTGCATCTTGCTCGTTCTGGATGTTAAATTAAAACCTCTACTTCTCTTGATGGTAATAAATACTTCTATATTTCCCTAAAATGGGAGATGAAGTTTAAGATTTAAAATGTGTACACATTTCTATATGTGAATTCCTTGATGTTTTTATCAAATTTCTTGTCAGAAGTTACCGAAGTGCGATATTTGTTCAGTTACAAATTGTTGAATTTCTAAAATATAATTGTATTATTAATGAATACTTGATTATGAATTACAAGAGAAGGTTCCTTTATATAGGGAACAATAGGAAATATAACCAAACTAGGAAACATAATAACAATGATAAGAAATCCTAATTTAATTAACTATTCTAACACTCCCCCTCACATGCAAGCCTTATTAACACGAGTCTTGCATGTGAAGCAAGAATAATAGGATAGCTAACATCTACGTCGAACAACGACGGTGCAAAACATCTTCAATCATGCTGATTATACGGGCATGAGAACAAGTGATTATTAAAAAGAATGACTAAAACTTTTCAAGCAACTACGTCATATAATGACGGTGCGGCAACTCGTCGCAGAGCAACGGTGCAAGGTGATTTTAAGATTAATCACCAAACTGTTCAAGCAACTACGTCATATAATGACGGTGCGGCAACTACGTCGCATAACGACGGTGCAAAGGTGATTTTTAAGAAGAATCACTAAACTTCTCAAGAAACTACATCGGTGCGAAATAATTTCAAGCAACTATGACGGTGCAAACTCAGCAAAATCAGCGGAGCATAAAATTTGGCGAACGAGCATCAAAGGTGTGTGGCGACGCGTGGGACTCATGCACGGTTGACGGAGACAGGAGGACAATCAAATCGGCCGGACTTGAGCTACAGAAGCATCACTTGCCGGCGGTGAGGACAAAAAACTCCTCAAACTGCTTGAACGGAAACTTGTCGGAGATGACGACAAACGATCGCCGAAGGATGTTAGAACGAGAAACAGATCTGGAAAAACCGGGATGAATAGTTCCGTGATAGTGAATTCCCGTGAACAGTAATTTTGCACCAGTGAACAGTGACTTGGATTTTTTTGTGTGAAAAAAACGGAACAATAATGCCCCGCCCACCCGCTAAAACATAATTAGCGAGTGGGCAAAGCCACACGGCTAGGATCGAAACTAACCTGGCTCTGATACCATGTTGAATTTCTAAAATAAAATAGTATTATTGATGAAAGACTTGATTTTAAGAATTACAGTAGGTGGTTCCTTTATGTAGGAAACAATAGGAAATATAACCAAACTAGGAAACATAATAATAATAATAGAAAACATAATTAGTGAGTTAGCAAAGCCACACGGCTAGGATTGAATCTAACCTTGCTTTGATACCATGTTGAATTTCTAAATATAATTGTATTATTGAGAATAACTTGATTAAGAATTACAAGAGGAGGTTCCTTTATATAGGGAACAATAGGAAATAAATCAAACTAGGAAACCCTAATTAATTAACTATTCTAACGCAAATTAAGAGCTTGGTATATGGGAAATGGGAATCAGTGAGTTTTGGTTGGCGAAGTCAACTGACATCTCAGGCTAATTGAAATAGATAATTCCTGGCATAAGAGCTTAATGAATTAATGTATCATGACTAATAATGACACTTGCAATATTCTTTCTGTTTTCTTCTCTGGAAAGAACGATTATCCACTTAATTATAAGTGCATTGCACAATTATTCTGAAGTTGGTTTGATCTCTGACTCTTTTGGCTAATTATTCACGTTTAAGTGGAAGCATTTTCATCTTCAGTACCTCCTTATGATGTCTCTGATGTGGCTGTTACAGGGGTAAATCACGACTTTCATGCTCGGTGCTCAAAAGTGATTGAAAATTTTCTTCACCTTCATCAATAATCTGAATTCAGTCGCTGAGTTTCCTCGGAGTGCACGCAGACAAGTTCAGCACCAGACATATTTACGTCAAATCTTCATCCGTACATCAAAAGATTCAATAATTCAGGGGAGGTGTATTTCTAGCGATAGTTCTGTCAAATTTTGTGTGAATTAGCCATTTTCTTGTGTTATATATTCTCCCGTTCTCTTTCTCCCCCGTCATTTGTTTTAGACAGCCCCATATTACTTAGCATATGCTTTATGTCGTGTAAGTACAATTATAAGTAACGATCATGCTTATTTTCAATTCTGAACTTTCAAAGTGGATTTACTGAATGGAGTATTTATTGAAAACTTTCAACATGTTTGGTTTGCTGGTACAGAGTAAGATTTAGGTTGCTTGGGTTTCAAGTTATCAATACAAAGTGACCATTAACAACTCGTTGCATCATTAGATCTGATCTTTTAATGTTTGAAATGTACTTTGGATAGCCCGTTAAATCTTTTCCCAAAACCAAGTATGCAACATTATTCACATATATTTTGATATAGATATAGTTTCTATACATGCCAAGAGAGTAAAAATCACCCTTGTGATGCAAATTATGAATTCATCTCAGCTGTTAAACTGGTAAAATAAAATGTTAGAATTATAACAAATTATTAACAATAAATAAGTATATTTAACTAAGTGTCTTAAACTTCTACTTTGTCAATCTATTGATTGAGACAAACTCTTAGTTTGTACCTCAAATGATTTTGGTCCTAACAATTCCCTACATACAAAATAGTTCAATTAATTGACTATGAATTTCTTTTACATGCCTTTATTAGAATCATTATGTTTTCTTTTTCCTAAGAATGGGACTAACAAATACAAAACAAACAAAGAGTTCAACTAGTGCTCTCTACCACTCTAGTACCATGATCGTGATCATTTTCACTTTCAACAATCACGTAACCACCATTGACACCATCTCCTGGTGTCTTCTGATATCGATCCTCATCACTGGCCATACTTTCCGAGTCAGAGTCCGAGTAGTTGCTCCATTTCCTCTTCACGATCTTGGGGACTAAACGTCCCACGTCTTTGGCATCCAACGCTGTTACATTATTGTTTATCCGTTCAAACCTAACAGCACTGACCTTTCTAGCATTTCCTGCCAATATCTGCACAAACACACATCATTTGTGAGCAACAAGGAAATATGGACTAATTATTTTACATAATACATTTATTAGAGAGGCTCTTGCGGATAGCCAAGGTTTTTTTTTCTTGGGCTATTAAGAAGAGGGTACACACGCCAATGCCAGTTTAACCAAAATATTAAATACCACAGTAAACCCATTGTATCACATTTATACATCGCTCGACTTCACAAGCGATTTTCTCCCAACAGAATAAAACTGATTCAACGAAGACATACTAAGCCAAGGAAGACACTTCAGATCCCATAATAGTTTGGAGCATCGTGGACTAGTCATTCATTGGACACCCTTTTTCTATACCGAGATAGCTCCAGGAAAAAACAAATCTATTACTCCAATACAGGACATGCACAGAAAATCAAACCTCTAATTTATAAGTTTGATGCTTGTCACTTTTATCTTTATTCCGGTCAGAATCGGATTCGGAAGGCTCGTCATCTTCATCTTCATTTGCTTTTTCCAGAGCCACTTTTATGCTCTCACCTATTCTCGGGATATACCCAAATGCCTCGCATATGAAACCTGATACTGTCTCATATTGATGATCCTGTGAGAGAATAGAGAATAGTGAGTGTATGGCATTAGCTTAAAATAAGAATTTAGCTCATTTACCATTTTATATTTTAGATAGCATAAGAAAAGGTATCAACCATGAAAGAAATCACTGTTATAACCTTACATTATAAATTTATAGTATACATACATTAACACAGTTAATATCTAATCAGGATGTATCAATATTGGCACAATCATTTTATCCTCAAAACATTAATGAAGAGAACTACCTCTGGCATCTTGATACTGAGCTCTTCAGAGAGTTGGTCAATAGATATGTTAGCATCAACATCATATATTCCCTCAGCTCGCTTTACAACATAGCCAGTTTTCTTCTGGATCTCCTCCTATTATCAGAAAAAGAATAGAAGAGCAGATAATTGAAACCCACATTTTAATTATGTTATGGTGAAGATACACGAAACTACAATTCGTATAGTCAAAAATTAAAATAACTTTGTTTTCAATGGCTACCATGCGCTCTTCATCAACATTCTCAGACCAATAAAAAAACCTGGCTTGTCATCATATTTGCAAGATAAATCAAAACGTAGTACATAAAAGGAATTTAGGACAGGAAAGGAGACAAAAATTACATTTTCCTTGCCATGGGATGCAAGAGGAAATAATTGGCATTTGTTTGGTGTCATAATTTCATATGACAATTTGAAACTAAAGGGAGAGCGCACAACTGTAAAGCTATATTAAGAAACGGATGAAAAATGAAGTGCCCTAGCACATATTGAATTGCCGTATATGATCACCACGGGTAAAACAGTACACCTAAAAGTTGTTAGAAAAACATAAAACTATTAGCTGAGTCTTACTTTTGAATCATTTTCATCGAAGATTTCACCAACAATTTCCTCCACAACATCCTCCAGGGTTACTATCTGCTTCATCCAGAAAGATAAGAAAACAATATTACAGGGAATGGTTTAAATTAAACATTAAAACTTGAAAAAATATCAAGATAATGCAAATGAAATGCCAGATGAATACATAAGATTGATCAATTAATATGTACTTGTGAATTGTTATGTCAATAATTTGTTGTAAGATACTGGCAATAGGCACCAAAGCCCGTTTTAACACAAGTGCCAGCCAATCAAGTAGAAAGGTCAGGCTGGCTTTTAGCCGATAATATCTTTTACATCATAGTAATGAATACTTTAATATGTTTGATATTGATGTCCTTCAACAATCCTGGAGGCATTTAGACATCGTCAAATGGATAACATTTTATAGGTCAAGGAAACTAATGAAATAGAAATGAGAACTTTCTAAAATTTCTTATTAGTAAGACGGTGGCATTGTTATCCTTCATTTGAAATTTGACATCAAGATTTATATGGTAACAACTTCAAATGTCTCATTTTTTCACGTTCTAAATTGCAATTTCTCTGAAATAGATTTTCAAATTCACAGATGGAAGGAGCCAAATATGCCCCAACAGTACTACCTCTACAACTTTCTAAGAGGCTCCTTACTTCACACGTTAATTTCATGGAAAATGAATCTAAAAATATTTAAGAGTAAGATTTACTGAACTGGAATTGACTAAAGCCTATAGGATACACGTGAATGGACATCCAGTTGTTTCATCAAGTATAAAAAACAAGAAATACTTTTAGTAAACAATAGTAATCAGAAATGAGAGTTTGTACATACTCCAACAGTTCCACCATATTCGTTAAGAACAACAGCCATGTGAACCTTCCTTATACGAAACTCTCTAAGTAGATTCCAGACTGACATTGAATCTGCAAAGTCAATTTTAGTTGTTTATCCATCAAAACATTTGGACATGGCAAGTAAATAATGATGCAACCCATTCACAAAATTTAAAGCAATACAGAACTTTAGGCCACGTGGTACCAATACTATTGAGTTGTGGAGTCCAATGATCACTGGTCAATTAAAATCATATACCAAGTAGTTTACTGGGGGCTATGGGTGTAGAAGGTAAACAACCCATTGGATCTAGTTATCTTTTTCTGTTGCCTTCAAGCACCAATAGAATGGGAAGATTTTAGCTAAAAAGAATAAGTTTCTCTATTTGAATAGTATCCATGAAGCACACTGTCTAAATTTCTACTGATAAATAAATTTGGCTTGTTCATGACATATATAGATTAATAGCCATAAACTGGAGTATCGAGTCATTTGGTTCTTAAAAATGATGGGAAAAGCGTGACATGATATTGACTTGATTATACAATGAAGTTTCCAAGAAACTCCATAAAATTGCAATTTAAGGCTTCTAGCAGAGATTCTCAAATTCATTTGGACCACGTTGGCTATTTATCTTATAGACCTAAGCATTGAGCATACGGGATGAAGGACCAAATATCTAAAATGCTAATCGTTTTCAGAGCCCAACATCAAACCTTAAACTGACAGTGAAGTTAAGCAATACCAGGCACAAAGTACGCAGGTTTGTGAGCCATGTTTCCCACAGTAGTGCTTTCAAGTAGCCCACCCTTCAAAATCAAACATGTTATATTTCTGCACACTCTGAAATCGCTGCACATAAATTAAGAAACAAAGCTTATACACTCCTATAGGAGAATAGTAATAGAACTTGACTGACCTTTGGAACACAATCTAAGAGATCCATTGCATATGCAATACCCACTATATTATCAACACGCTGCTCAAACACGGGTACCCTGGAAGCGCTCCCACAAAAATTAATACATTTGATGAAATATAAACCAATCAGAGTTACAATGCAAGAGGACTTAAACTTACCTGGAGTACTGATGAGTCACCCACAGGTTGTGGAAATCAACAAGGGTTGCACTAGAATCAATTGCAACTACATCAACAAGAGGTGTCATCACTTCTCTTACATGAGTATCCTTAATCTCTAAGACATTTTCAATCATGTCCTGTACGGTAATTCTTAAAATGAGAGAAGCATAACGACGACAAAAAAACAGGAACAAGTTGAAACTTTAAAGTTAAATTCTACAAGATAATCTAATAGAAAATAATTAACATAAGAACAGAGACACATAGATCACAGGGAGCAACAATTTGAGGGTATAGCAAGTGCAGTAACGCAATTGTATCAAATGCTATATCATGTATGATGATCATTTATTAGAATGTGGGAAAGTTTCCCATCTCTTATATTAGAGTGCTTCTAAGAGCTGCAATGCAGTCATGCTTCAAGACTTACATTGGAAGTGCTGAAAATAGCACACATACGAATGCTCGTTGCATCATTAGTCAATCATATATCACAGCTCTAAATGGCCCTTCGTCTGAAAATGTGAAAGAAGATGTCAACAGAACAGAACTATCGGATTACCTGTTCTTCCTCTTCGATCGCCCCACTCAGCTCTGCCCCTCTTAACATTAGCTTCAACTCATCTTCAGTAACATATGGTTCACTAATAAATGAAATAAATATCGATATAGTCAATTGGTAAATTTGAAAGTCTTTTTGTGCCATAAAAAAATCAGCTATTGAAAATATTTAAGAGATCGATACAAAAGACTTCAGATTTTCACATAAAATATTAAGGAAAAAGCACCCAAAGACATGCCAGATACAAATATTGTCTACAACCCTCTAATACACATGGAATATAAATTGTAACCACGCACCACTCATTGGTTCTATAATCCTTATATTGTAAGGAAACTATGAAAAACACCTAACAAAAACTTGAAAGCGGCAACAAATAAAATATGACATGATGTTATGATTAGAGTTTAGACATACCTCCTTCCTTTTAAACCAAGCATTTTCAGCATTCCCATTGATAAGAATGTAACAACTCTACCCACAGGATATAATATCAAGGAAAGCCACGCTACTGGCCTGACCTACAGGCATTACAGGCAACACTTGTCAAAATACAGTCCAGTTGTAGTAGACACATAATAGACCTGCTTCAGCCTGAAGCATGACCTTGAAAAAAGAACAATTACACTCAACATTCACATGAAAATAACCTTAAAACTTACCACAAACCTTGCAACCTCTGTGGCATTATGAACAGCAACACTCTTCGGAGTGATTTCAGTAAGGAGCAATATAGCAACCTAATACAAGGGAGGAAATTTTTTAGTTATCAAGCATACAAATAACAGATATCTGCCCTGTCACAAAAAGAAATTTTAAATGTTCTTTTTCTACCAAACAAAACTCTATACAAATAAAGATGGGCCCCGACACTATGCAAATAAACAAAACTCTGTGAATAAGCTTAGTTTAGGATTATTTCCTTGTATATATAAGTCAGTTTATAACCAACGCAAAGGCTCTTCCTTCCTGGCATTGATTTCAACCGCTCAGTAGATTATATTTTATGTGGATTCCATGCTTTTCTTGAAGGTCTTACAATAGTCTTTTTCTGCAACCAGTTCTCCTCTTTCTAACACATTTTTCTACCCTAACAAGTTCTAAAGTGGAAACATTCAACCCAACTAGCTCCAATGTTTCACTATTTCAATCAATTTCTCAATAGATGAAAACAAGAAATTCATACATACAGTCATTACTCCAGTCGCTGCGCTAATACCAGCTTCACCAAATATTGCTGTAGCTGCTTCTGTGACCAATGCAGTTGCTCCAATGTTCACCACACTAAGCATGCAAACAGAATCTAAAATAAGAAATAACTTTCAAATTCAAGATGGAAGAGAAATATATATTTATAACGGCGGCAATGAAAGTGCAGTACGTTGTGCCAATAAGAATTGTCGTCAGGAACCGAGTAACATCCCTCCTGAGCATTCTGAAAACGCCATTTTCAGGCTCTTTCTCGGCCAATTCACGTATCTGATAGAGTTAAAACCGAAAACTCACATGTCAAAGTTCATTCATTGTACCAATTAGTATAACTTAAAAACACAACAAGTTTGCATTTTATGAATAGAGCAACGCAACAAATCACTAGCTCACACTTTCTATAAGTAGCTAATTTATTCAAATCATAACTGGCAATTAGAAACAGTCCTCTGCAACAATCTGCATCCTTGAAATATAACACATTGTATTGTATCGGCAAGAAATTTATACCTTCCACGGCCAAAGAGTGGTGATTGAAGTTTCTGCCATTGAGAAAAAAGCAGAAAGACCCAAAAGGACTGCCAAAATCAAACCTTGCTCCCTGAACACTCGAAAAAGCTCAGACAGCTTGGGCCACGAATTCCTCAACAACAATATGCTCTGTCCAAAAACCCCATACCCTGCATTGACCAACCCTTCCACTGCAAAAGCTCTATTACACCCCAACACCAGAGCCCCACATACCATGGCACCCAAAACTATCCCACTCTTCAACAAAACTCTCACAAGCTCGGCATTTGAACCCGAAGCTCCAACACTCTCATCCCCACCATCTCTATCTACAACTTGAGCTCTCGCACAAGAAACAACACATTTCTTCTCCGACCCACTACTCACGAACCCCCCAATTTTGCACGGACCGACGCAATTCGCACCGACCCAACAAAGAGACCGATGATTTCTCAGGAAACCCTTTGCCGGAAACTTCGCCGGACGGTCATGCCGCGCAAAAGACGAGCGCTTTACGCCCGAAATGAGCGCTCGCCGACCCATCACCGAGTAATCAAGTGCCATTCACATAAAATCACAAAGAAAACAGCAGATTTAGAAACAAAACAGCTCTAATGGGATCCAAGTGAAGTGGGCAAGAGATTGTGTCCCGACCCAGTGAAAATCGAAGCCGAAACTGGGATTGTGAAGCTTGTTTTGGGGTTCTCTGGCGAGGAAAAGGTGAGGCCTTTAGGGTTTGAGTGGGCTAGAGAAGAAGAAGAGAAAGATGGAGGATTTGGGAAGGAGAGTGACGGGTCTGTGGAGGTGAGACTCGCGCCATCGCTATCAAGTGGAAAGGTGTGCGATTTGCTGGTGATGGATAGCAAGACTCTTTGTTGGGCTCTCTATTTGACTCAGATTATCTCTTTTTTAATTTGATTTTATCTATTTTTTCTTAAATATACATTCCTTTTCTTGTCCCAAGCTGAGTTTTAATCCATACACACTGTCATTGTGTTAGGAGAGGACTTTCTAAAGATTAATAAATAGTTAATAATAATTAAAAAAAATTATAATTTTTAAATTTTATATAGAGAATTAATGAGAGACTCATTGAAGAGTTCCGGAAAATTTTACAGCATTGAAAAATAGGAATAATGATAATTTGTACACCTAATTATAATAAAATTACATTTTTGTACCCTAATTATTTTTATTGACAACCTATCTCTAAAATATCTAAACTACTTCTGGTTCAATTGAAAAAAATAGATTTGGTACATAAAATACATGGCAATAAAATCGACACATAAAATAGAATTGAAAAAACTGCTCTTCATATAGTTTAAGTATTTTGTGAGTACGTCTTTTAGGTAATTTGGATGGTTTAGGCATTTCAGTAGTTAGTTATCAATAAAAAATAGTTAGGGAATGAAAGTTTCATTTTGCTATAATTAATTAGGTGTAATAAAGTATCAGTATTCTTGGAATATATCATCCCTAATACGGTTAGGGCTTAGCAGTGTCATGAATATGACTGACTTACAAAACCAGTGAGACTCATAATAGGTTCGAGAAAATAAAACGAAGAAGGAGACGACGTTGTAGAGGTTAAGTGATCACATGAAACGCATCGTTTTGGGTTGAAGTGTGGGTGGAAGAGGATGACAGGTGGCGAGCAACGAGAAGAGCAAAGGCGAGACAAGTGGCAGAATGTGAGAGGCTGTGCAACTAGCCGTTGTACGTCTTCTATACAAGTTACTCGAATTGGCACGACCACGATTGAGAGAGCAGAACCACTCACCGGAGCACGAGAGTTGAGAATGGCAATGGAGGCATTAAATAGGAGGAGGAAAAGCAAAAAGACTTATCAATTATCTAATATTTTATCTGTAATTAATATAATTAGCGTGGTCTACAATAATTAGGGTTTTCTGTGAGTTTCAATGTCATCAATGAAAAGTTGGGAAATTTTGGGGTGTAATATATTTTCCTCTGTCTTCTCGTTTTCGTAGCTCCTACGCTACGCTACGCTACGCTACTGAACTGAGACGATGACGTTGAAAATGGCAGTCCGAAGATTCAGTGCCGAAGCTATGCTGGCAATGTCCGATTCTGAGTTCAAGGTACTCCCTTTCACCACCCCCAATCCCAAATTTCAAAAACCCCCCAAAATTGTCCCAACCCAAATGCTCCTGTTAATGTAAAACCCCCAGATTCGTAGACCCATCTTCTCTCCGACTTCGATCGAATGCTTAGGCTCGTTCGATCATGTCCATGTTCCTCTTGATTCACTCATGTTCAATGTTGTTGCTACGCTCGAAGAATCGGGTTGGTGTTGGTTATGGCTTTTCTTTGCCAGGAGCCATTGATAAAAATGGGTAATGACCCTGATGCTGCAACATTTACTCATTTGATTAAAAGGCCTGTTTTTGGAGGGTAGAGGTAATGAAGCCCTCAGATTGTTTCACAAGTCAATTAAAGCCTGTCAGCCTGATATATTTACTTGTACAACTGCAATTGGATGGGTAATATGGATGTTGCTATTGGGCTGTTCAGAGATATGGAATGTGTAATCCCGACGAGGTGATCTATAATTCAATATGTAATGGTCTTTGCAAGATCGGAAGGGTTGATGTGGCTTTCAGTCTCGTAGGCGAAATGGTTAAGCAAGATGTTTTGCAGTCTCGTATTACCGTCGATACTCTGATTAAATGCTTATTTTCGGAGGGTGAAGCTAATTAAATGGTTTTGTGAGCTGCTTAGAGTTTTTAATGACGTCTAGCTTAATTAAATTACTTACGGAGTTGTAAATGATGGCCCGTGCAAGATGGGAAATGTGTATCTTGTGCTTATTCATTGACGTATTTGAAAATAAAACTTCAGTGTTTATTTAGTGCTGATCAAAACTAAAGTGCAGCTACTACAAACTTCCCCGATCAAGTTTCTGCAGATTTTTTTCTCAATGACCCATTTGTTCAGACAGTAAGTCATCATGATCCCTAATTTTTGCTTCCTTGTGAATATGTAAATCTTGATCCATCGGGCCGTCATGTCCAATTATTTGACGGTGACAAGATCCTGTTCTTCTGGTGATTACAGTGTTCATTGGTTCGTTAATATTATTGTCATAAGATTGTTAGGAAATAATTGCACAGGTTGTACCAGAGTACTTAGATGATACATTCCTGTTCAAGTTACTGACAATTCAAGAAGACCAAGTTCAGTTACTCATCAGTGACCAAACTACACACTGGTTTTATATAGCATATTGGTTTATTGATTCAGATAGCATATTGGTTTTATAGTGCAATCTGCATGGGAGTTTCATTCAGATAGGTTATATCTTTGATAGTGTATTTTGCTCACAGTTCTGACTATTGATTATCTGAATTGACTGGATAATGCATATGTATGTAGCATTAGCTTCAGCTGAAGAAAATTAATACAGTACAATTACAATATGTCTGGGACTATTTCTGTTGAATCTTTAGATGATTCAACACCATTGTTGTTACAGTGCAGAACATGATGTACTAATTTTTGTTGTTACAGCAATTAATATTTAAATTCAAAAACTAATAATGTTACATATCAATTTTAAATTTTTTTATTTTCCATAAATTGTGTTTTGATAAACTAAATAAAAATGTTTGTCTCATGTAAACAGTTTTGGTTTGATACTGATGATAGGAAAATATCTTGGTCCATTTATAGTTTAAGTATGCTAATTTCTTTTAAAGCTTGTAATAAAATCACAATATCTGTTTTGAATTCTTAAACTTGATGGCTATGCCAACTTAAATGGACTATTTATTTTGAAATTATACTAGCATAATTTAATATAAAATATTATAATTAGATTTAAGTATACACATTTTCACATAATTTTCTCTATCTACGGATATTTAAATTTATCCTTAAAATTTAGGATAATTAAGTAAAAAATGGCCATATTATTGTATGAAGAGACAATAATTTAACTTTTTCCAAAAAAACAAAAACATATTTGGTGAGTCCACCGAAGCAACTGCTTGTACAAGTCAAGAGCTTTATAGTTTATAAGTTATAGTATAAAATGACTGGAGCAATTTTAAATTCAATATAGAATCAATGGAGGTAGGATGTAGTGTAATTAGTCTGGTTCCTGAGAGAAGAAGAGAAAGGGGATGGAAGGGACGTTGTGGACTCAAGAGTGAACAATGAGAGTATTGCTTTGTCTTGTCTTTTACCATTTTCATTTCCAAAATCCCACCATTTCCTGGAAAAGCTCCAAGCTTTTGTCCTGTTGACTCACAAAATCCCATATTTATACTCTTAACATCTTCTCCAATCTCTCAAACCCACAAAAACCCAGAACTGGTTCTCTCTCTTTCCATGCCAATGCCAACCTTTTCCTCAGGTACCCACTTTTTCCTGAAACCCTTCTTCCTCCATGGATTTTCTGCTTCCTTGCACCTCCTATTGTTGCTTGCCTTGTTTATCACTTGGGTTCGGCACAAGTTTCATGTGGGTCTTGCTGGTGAGGGTTCAAAAACCAGGCTTGGGAACAAAAATAAGGTTTTCCTCTTCAAGTTCACTATGTTTTGTTTCTTGGGTGTTTCCTTGCTTAATCTTGTCTTGTGTCTCTTGTGCTACTTCATTTGGAATGGAAATGATTGGTCTGATGAAAATCTGGCGACCCTTTTCGATTATTTTGTTAGAACACTGGGTTGGGGGGCTCTTTATGTCTATTTCCATACCCTATTCTCAACTTTTTGTGGAAGAAAGTTTCCATTTTTATTAAGAGTTTGGTTTGGTTTCTACTGTTCCATTTCTGGGTATTCCCTTGCCATTGGCATTGCTGCTCTACTTGATAAACAAATGGGTTTACCTATTCAGAATTTAGTTTCTGATGTGTTCTCTCTGGTTAGTGGATTGTTCTTTTGCTATGTGGGGTTCTTTAGGAAGATTAAGGATGATAATGACCTAAAACAACCCCTTTTGAATGGTGATTCTGTTGCTGGTAACTGTGTAGAGTCTAAAAAATTAAGAGGGGCTGAAACCGTTACTCCTTATGCGAGTGCCGGTGTTTTCAGTGTTCTTAGTTTCAGATGGATAGGGCCTCTGATCAGTGCTGGTAAAAAGAAACCATTAGACCTTGAGGATGTTCCTCAGCTAGCTAGCTCGGATAGTGTTGTTGGCTCATATCCAGGTTTTAGAAATAAGCTCTACTCGGATAGCAGTACTAGTTTCCGAATGACAACACCCAAATTGGTAAAGGCATTGATCTCTTCAGTTTGGGGAGAAATCCTTTTGACAGCTTTCTTGGCAATGCTGTATACAATCGCTTCCTACGTTGGCCCTTTTCTTATCAATACCTTCGTTCAGTATCTTAATGGCCGAAGAGTATTTGAACATGAAGGGTACTTCCTAGTTTCTGCATTTTTTGCTGCGAAGCTTGTTGAGTGTCTGGCACAAAGACAATGGTTCTTTAGACGGAGACAGGTTGGGATTAGGATCCGTGCCGTTCTTGTTGCCCTGATCTATGACAAAGGGTTGACCCTTTCATGCCAGTCGAGGCAGTTGCACACAAGTGGGGAGATCATCAATTTCATGACGGTTGATGCAGAAAGAGTCGGTGACTTCAGCTCATACATGCACGATCCATGGGTGATCCTCCTGCAAGTAGTGTTGGCATTACTGGTTTTGTATAAGAATCTCGGGTTAGCATCAATTGCCACGCTTGTCTCAACTGTTTTTATCATGTTGGCAAATATTCCTCTAGGATCAGTGCAAGAGAAGTTCCAGGACAAGTTGATGGAATCAAAAGATAAGAGGATGAAGGTGACTTCTGAGGTTTTGAGGAATATGAGGATTCTCAAGCTTCAGGGATGGGAGATGAAGTTCCTGTCCAAGATCTTCGAGCTCAGGAAGACAGAGAGCAAATGGTTGAAAAAATACGCTTACTCCTTGGCCATAGCGATATTCGTATTCTTGGCTGCTCCTGCAGTTGTTTCCGCGGTCACTTTTGGTGTCTGCGTGGTTATGGAGATCCCGCTTGAATCAGGGAAGATCTTATCAGCACTCGCAACGTTCAGGATTCTTCAGGAACCCATCTACAATCTTCCTGAAACAATCTCCATGATTGCTCAGACAAAGGTCTCACTCGATAGAATCGCATCATTTCTTCGACTAGACGACTTGAATCCTAATGTCATAGACAAGCTTCCCCTAGGCAGTTCCGATGCAGCAATCGAGATAGTTTCTGGAAACTTCTCTTGGGATCTATCTTCACCTAATCCCACGCTGAAACACATAAATATCAGTTTACAGCAGGGAATGAAAGTTGCTGTTTGTGGTGTCGTTGGCTCGGGGAAGTCAAGCTTACTCTCTTGTGTTCTTGGAGAAGTGCCCAAGTTATCTGGTATCGTCAAGCTGTGTGGGACTAAGGCATATGTTGCTCAGTCACCTTGGATTCAGAGTGGCAAGATCGAGGAGAACATTTTGTTCGGCAAGAAGATGGATAGAGAAAAATATGAGAGAGTCCTCGAATCATGCTCGCTCGAGAAAGATTTGGAAGTTCTTCCGTTTGGCGATCAGACTGTGATAGGCGAGAGAGGAATCAATTTGAGCGGTGGACAGAAGCAAAGAGTACAGCTTGCTCGTGCTCTCTACCAAGATGCTGATATTTATCTCCTCGACGACCCTTTCAGTGCTGTGGACGCTCATACCGGAACCCATCTATTCCAGGTACTCTTAACTTCAATCCTTGTTACCGAAACACCTGTTCGATCATAACTAGTTGTTGACCTTTTTTTGTCTTTGTAATTAACTTGTATATGACAGGAATGTTTGCTCGGTTTTTTGAATTCAAAAACAGTGATTTATGTTACTCATCAGGTAGAGTTCTTACCAGCAGCTGATCTTATTTTGGTAAGAAATTCATTCCTTGACATTTTTTTGCTCGATCTTCAATATATCGGTTTATAATATGAAATACAATTTTTCGTGCTGGTAGGTTATGAAAGATGGAATGATTATGCAATCTGGAAAATACAATGACATGCTCGATTCCGGAACTGAGTTCATGGAACTTGTTGGTGCACACAAGGAAGCTTTATCAGCGCTTGATTCTACAGAGGCAGGTCAGTCTTGTGAACAAACAAGCTTCCTAGAGGAAGATACCAAAGACGTTCAGAATGGGACGAAGCCAGAGGAGATAGTTGAGCAGAAAGGACAGCTTGTTCAGGCTGAAGAAAGAGAGAAAGGAAGGGTTGGGTTTTCAGTGTATTGGACATTTATCACAACAGCGTATGGAGGAGCTCTTGTCCCGTTTATTTTGCTGTCACAGGTTCTTTTCCATCTTCTTCAGATCGGAAGCAATTACTGGATGACGTGGGGGACTCCACTGTCAAAGGACGCCAAACCTCCAGTTGGAGGATCTACATTAATACTTGTCTATGCAGGCTTAGCCATTGGAAGTTCACTTTGCGCTCTTGCCAGAACCACCCTCCTTGCACTAGCCGGGTTCGAGACTGCAACTGAACTCTTCAATAAAATGCATTTCTGCATTTTCCGCGCTCCCATGAAGTTTTTTGACGCCACCCCGTGTGGCCGGATCCTCAACAGGGTCAGTAACACACATATATCTATGATTTGAAAGGAAAAACACATTGCAGCATTTACAATACATGTAATACGAATGAGGCTGCCGGTTCCAATCCCAATACTGGTCAGTAATATAGCTTTTGCTTCACTTTGACAATGTTGCTTCTGAATAGGCGTCTACGGATCAAAGTGTTGTTGATACAGACATCCCCTATCGAGTTGCAATATTCGCCTTCTCAGTGATCCAGCTCTTTGGAGTTGTTGCAGTTATGTCTCAGATCGCTTGGCAGATCTTCGTCATCTTCATTCCCGTGATTGCAATTTGCATATGGTACCAGGTATAATAAATGGCAAAAACGTGATTTATACTATCACACGTTTGCAAGATGGCAGGGACAATTTCATCATTTTTGTACAAATATACATATTTTGCACAAAAAATCAAAGTACACAACACCATCTTGCAAAAGTGTGATAGTTTACGGACCTTTTTGCCATTTTCCCTAAATATTTTACGACCTTACCAATTTTGTACTTCTTGCGAATTGCAATCAGCTTAGGCTTTTTATACGGCGCAGCAATCTTACATACCAGGTGCTCGGGAGCTGTCGCGCCTGGTGGGAGTATGCAAAGCTCCCGTCATACAACATTTCGCTGAAACAATCTCAGGATCAACGACTATCAGGAGCTTTGATCAAGAATCAAGATTTGAGGAAATGAATATGAAACTCATGGATGCATATAACCGGCCCGTGTTCCATAACGCTGCTGCAACCGAATGGCTTTGCTTTCGCATGGATATGCTGTCATCCGTCACATTTGCCTTCTTTCTACTGTTCTTGATCTCTGTTCCGGCCAGAGTCATCAGTCCAGGTACAAAGCTGAGAAACGCTAATGTAGTGAACTCTAGATTTTAAACTTAAACGAATACAATTTTCTTTTTCAAGGCATCGCTGGGTTAGGAGTGACGTATGGGCTCAACTTGAACATGTTACAAGCTTGGGTGATCATGAACGTTTGCAAAGTGGAAAATAAAATCATATCAGTTGAAAGAATGCTTCAATACTCCTCAATCCCTAGTGAGCCGCCACTTATCGTAGAAGAGAACCGGCCAGGAGCTACCTGGCCGTCGCGGGGAGAAGTTGTCATATGTGATTTGCAGGTATTTACAGCACATTTTGTCTTGTTTCTTTTTAATCATGTGCGTCCTAAAACTCTCGGGTTCTCCCCGAGAATTAGGGGAGATCGAGTTGGCTGAGTTTTAGACAGAAGTTAAAACTCATTGGTGATTATAATTTGTGCTTTACTGCTTTTAATGTATTAAGTTGTTTGAAATTATCTCATCTTACTAAAAAGTATTGTTATTTTCATCTTTTATGTTAATTATATATGAATGTATGTGTCAGAAGCCCAACCCAACTAATAGGTAGAGGCTCAAACTGCTATTTAAGTTGGTGAACAAATTTAGCTCTTTCAGATGTGGTATTCTAACCATATGTATATATAACATTTATCTAATACAAAATGAGGTTTGACTATTTCTCCATGAGTTCTCCACAATCCCGAGTCTTAGAACCTATGATTATGGGTTCAATGAAAGGGCGATATGACCAAAGACTGGATGAAGTGGGAGAGACCTCAGGAAATCTCTGGTTGCAGTATTGCTGATGTGATAAAATGAATTATGACTTGCATTATCACATCAGCAATTGATCACGAAATCTCTAGTTGCAGTATTGCTGATGTCAATCGTATAAAATAATATTATGATCGGTGACTTCTAGGGCATGTTTAATTTATTGCTGATGTGATAAAATGAAGGTGCGATATGCTCCACACTTGCCACTGGTGCTGAGAGGGCTGACGTGCACTTTCCCGGGGGGATTGAGGACGGGCATAGTCGGGAGGACCGGGAGCGGCAAGTCCACTCTCATCCAGACCCTTTTCCGGATTGTTGAGCCTGCGGCTGGTCGGATTATGATTGACAACGTGGACATCTCGTCCATTGGACTGCATGATTTGCGGCTGAGGCTGAGCATTATTCCCCAGGATCCAACCATGTTTGACGGGACTGTGAGAAGCAACCTGGATCCGCTCGAGGAGTACACAGACGAACAAATATGGGAGGTGAATTGGATATTGTTGTAGTCTGATAAAGAATCTTTGTTTTGTTATGTTCTGTTTCGGCTTTCTTGAGTTTTTTTGCTTTGTTTAGGCTCTGGACAAATGCCAACTCGGGGAGGAAGTGAGGAGCAAGGATGGAAAACTCGACTCCAACGGTATGTTTCTTTTTTGTAGTCGTAAAAACTTGCGGTGTAGCATTGTAGCAAAAACTTAACGTGAACTATCTGAATTTTTGCACAGTTTAGTATTGTAGCAAACACTTAACGTAAACCATCTAAATTTTTGCACAGTTTGTTACATTCCGTTAAAAATACTGAAAATAAATTACATTAAGATCATGTAACCTCCATTTTTTAAAAATGACATAATTTCCCATGAAATAAAAAAATATTTGTCAAAACTTATTTTTACGTGTAGATTTTAATTTGAAGAGTATTTTCATCTTTTGAATTCGTTTTAACGGTGAAAAAAAAGTCAGGTTCAATATATATACATATATTTTTGTAATAAACGTAGTACACGGACACTCTTGCAGAAGTGGAATACTACGCTGTCACAATATATGCAAGGTTCGGTTTGGTTTGGTTAACCAACTGCTCTTACCTCCTGAACCGCTATCCAAACCTTTGATCTATCAATTTCTCTTGGAATCGAACCGAAAAGAACCGCCATGTACGGTTCAGTATCTGTAGGTAGACATTCGGTTTGTTTTGATCTATTTAAATCGGTCCGGTTATTTCTGAATAGCCCTAGTTGTATCAATTGCATATTTATTTTTACATGTAATTTTTACTCTTTTTAACTTGAAGGATATTTTTTTTGTGCTTTTAATTTGTTTTAACGGTGCATAGAAAAGGCAAGTTCTCTGGCGATTTTCTTACAATAAACGTAGTAACCAGACACTAATTGCAAAAATGGAATAGCTAACACTTGGTTTTGATAAAATGTGTTCCACAGTTAGTGAAAATGGAGAGAATTGGAGTATGGGGCAGAGGCAGCTGGTGTGCCTCGGGCGGGTACTTCTCAAGAAGAGCAAGATTCTGGTTCTCGACGAGGCAACAGCATCGGTCGATACAGCTACCGATAATCTGATCCAGCAGACACTTAAACGACACTTTGCAGACTGTACCGTCATAACCATTGCTCACCGGATCACATCGGTTCTTGACAGCAACATGGTTCTGCTTCTAAACCAAGGTTCTTTCACTACTTAGTCTCTCATTGTTTTGTTCAATCCTTGTTGGGGGTACTCAGGATTCGAACTCTCGTTCAGGGCTTATTGAGGAGCACGATTCCCCGACGAGGTTGCTGGAAAACAAGTCATCCTCGTTCGCGCAGCTCGTCGCGGAGTACACTGTGAGGTCGAGTTCTAGTTTTGAGAAGGTAGCGGACATGTGAGTATCAGAATTGAATGAAGCATTGTTGATACGGAGATGGCTACGAAAATAAGTAGAACAAGATGAATTTGAATTTATTTTGGTGGTTTCTAGGGATTGAAGATTTCGATCGAAAAATGTGTAGGAATGAATGAGAAAATAAGGTAGATGTAGAGAATTGGGTAGGGTTTTGAGAAATAGAACCGCCACTTAGCTGGGTGTAGGCTAAGATTAGTTTCAACCGCCACTTAGCCGGGTTTAGACTAAGACAAGGTTTTTACACTACACCTAGGATCCTCGGCTTAAAGTGATAAATAGAACAAGACAAAGTCTCAAGCACAAAGCTATAATTTTTATTCTCCCCAATCTGATTTTTCTAAGAGCCCAAAGCCCCTTTAAATACATGTAATTAGAAAATAACAACTAGTAACTAGAAAAGAAAATAACAAACTAGAAACTAGGATACTAGGAAATAACAATTTGAAAAGTAAATTACTCGGGTTAAAAGCTACTTATTCTAGAAACTTGAGATTAGGAAATATAAAAATAGGTAATTAAAATAGTTGTGCCCATGTACTTAATTTCCTTATGCTCCTCATCAATTGTGCAATGACGAGAATGATGTATCATTATCGTTGCGATCGCAACGGGCACACGAAGTTCTTGCAGGGAATAAATCTTGAGTTTTGTGAGGATACATGTCTGATGTCTGATGGAAGAATGTACTTATTTATAAGTAGAAAGATTACCTAAATTTCAATCGGGTTTAGTTTTTTCTAATTCAGTCGAAAAATGTCCATCAAAATAGAGATCAATTTGAAATATAATTCCGAAAGATAATAAAAAACTGAAATGCTAACACGTTACATAATTGAGAAGGAATTAAATTTCATATGTGAAGTGGCATGTGTTACCTTATTCTTTTCAACAACACAAACATGGACTTACTAGGGATTGTACGGAACAGCAATCAAGCACAAATCTTTCTTCCTTCTAACACTTGCTCCAAATCCCTCAGCCATGTCAAGATCTTCGTTCTTCATTCCTCCGGCTAGTTTCCAATCAAAATGGTACAGAAAGTTTGCGAGCGGGAGCTCAATATTCGGCGATGCGAATGATATTCCCGGGCAGATCCTCCTTCCTGCTCCAAACGGTATGAGCTCAAAATTAGTACCCTTAAAATCAACCGCGCTGTCAAGAAACCTCTCGGGATAGAATCTGTCGGGGTCATCCCAGCAACTGGGGTCTCTCCCTATCACCCACGCATTGACGATGACTCTTGTCTTCAGAGGTACGTCGTACCCATCAATCTTGCACTCTTCTTGACATTCTCGAGGAAGCAACAAAGGCAACGGAGGGTGCAGCCTCATAGTTTCCTTGATGATACACTTCAAGAAAGCGAGTTCTTCGAGGCCCGCCTCGTCCACAATGCCCTTTCTAGGACCATACACTCTTCTCACCTCCTCTTGCGCCTTCTCCATGACCCTCGGGTTCTTGATCATTTCTGACATCGCCCATTCTACCGTCGTTGATGACGTTTCGCCCGCCCCAACAAATATCCCCTGAGACAATAAATACGAGAAATGTAAATACGTGAAATGTAAATACGTGAAAAAAACATTTAATTTTTCTATTTTTAGTATCATAACTTGCGTTTTAGGACATTTTATTACGCCTAACGGCTATTTTGGGACAAAAGAGAAATAGTTTGAGGCAACAAAACGTGAAACAATCATAGTTAGGTGTAGTAAAGTATCATTAAGTTGCTAACCAAGAGCACTGCTTTGACGTCGTTCATTGTTAGAGGAAGCTCAGGAAGGCGGCGCTCCTGAATATTCAGAAGCACGTCGACCAGATCTTCTTCTTCTTCTTCTCGGATCTTGACTTGCCTGCTAGCCTTATGCTGATGGATTATGTCGTCCAATATCATGTCTATTCTATGGTGAACCTTCTCAATTTTAGAGATGACTCCGCTCATCACATGAAGCAATTTGATGGAAGGGAAGAAATCGGCGGGAGTAAAACCCGCGGCCAACTTCGAGGTTTCCTCCATACAGGTCATGAACTCGTCCTGCTGCCTGCATATCCCTCCGAAGGCCGCCCTTCCCGTGATCCCATAAGTCAAGGAAAAGATCTTAATGCTGAGATTGAATGACGACGAAGAATAAGAAGAAATTGATTTCACGAGTTTTTGTACCTCTTCCTCTCTGATTGATCGGAAGGACTTGACGCGCTTCGGGGACAGCAGCTCGGTCGTGCATATCTTCCGGAGCTGCCTCCAGTAGTCCCCGTGGGAGAAGGCTATGTCCCTGGACTCGTAGTTGATGATGCTAATGGCGAGTAATCGAGGCCTTTGAGCGAAGATAATGTCGTGCGTCTTCATAACGATTTTCGCAGCTTCGGGTGTGGAGATGATGATTGTGGAGAGCTCGCCGAGCTGCAGGTGCATGACGGGACCGTGTTTCTTGGCGAGTTGGGATAGGACACGATGGGGCAAGGACCCTACGAGGTTGTGCATGTTTCCTATCAGAGGGAGCTTCAATGGCCCTGGAGGCAAGTTGAGTTTGGTTCTCTTCTTGATCTTGAGGAACAAGAAGATGAAGAGGGTGAGAGTAAAGAGGGAAGACAGATTGAGAATTTGGTAGTCCATTGCGGTTCTATTTGTGAATTATCATGCCTTGCTCTGTCTTATATACTTATATTTTGTGATTGATCTGATATGTGTTAGTTAAAAGAGATAAATAGTAAGAAGTGTAGGTCCTATCTCCGTTCGTAGTAGCGTATGACATTTTTGTAGTTACGACGTTTTTGGTGATTGGTTTATTTTTTAAAAACTAGAATAAATGTCATAAAAAATGTCGGTCTTATCTCCGTTCGACTAGCGTATGACATTTTTCTCTGAATCAGAACCTAAGGAACTACTTCTGAATCGAATACGGATACTCTTGAAAAAATCCTGGGCACTTCAGACGGAGGGGACCTTCTGAGGATTAATTGAATTCAAATATTAATCAAGAATTAATTAGATAAGGAGGAAGTTTTCAGGACACTGGAAAAAATGCATAAACTCTTTGGAAATACTTCGTTGCCCTTATGAATTTGTTAAATAATGAAAGTAAAACACGAAATTGCCTTCCAATTTTCAGGCTTACTCTCCATCGTCGATTTCATGATCAGACGGTGCTGAATAATCAAAAATAGATACCATCAAACACGAATCTCTTGCCACTATATCAAGACATATATATTTTAACACAAAGACAATCTGTTGTTGAAGTTTGTGTTGTATTGATATCAAATAATTCTTATTTTTTATCATGAATAATTGATTAATAATATTGTCATAAGAATCTTTTCATCACAAATCTTTAGTTAATAATATTTTTCTTAAGTAGACCTCTGTATGGATATGATAGTTAATTGAAGCGTCTTGGAGATTTGTTTTTGCTTTTATGTTTCACAACGGACAAATAAACACGTTCCTCGCGATTGTACCGATACAATATTTTAGTATTAGTAGCAACATATCAAGATTATTAATTGTCCAATTCATTAATTTTCTTATAAAATTTGGCCATTCAAATTGCGTACTCACGAGCTGTACACAAACCAATATTTTAACACCCACATGTTAAGTCCTTAATCCAAATTATTTGACCTTCTAAATTGTTTCTAGCTATTTTGCAATGAAACACGATTTATACGTCGCTCTCCTTCCTCTATTAAATAGAGATAGGAAACATATTTGATACGTAATAGATATTGGCATTTATCGTGATTTTCATCTCTTATTATCATTTGACGCGGTTGAATTTATCATATGCATTTTTTCTCACATTTTAAGGCATCTTAACTTATATTGTGATCTAATTTTTTTTTGGAATTCTTATAATGTAAACTGGTCTTAACTTATTATTAGTTGGTCCAATTAATAAAGATTGGGAGCTCCACAATGGCGTTGCGAATGACATCCCGGGGAAGATCCTCCTCCCCGCCCCGAACGGGATGAACTCGAAATTAGTACCCTCAAAATCGACCGCGCTGTAAAGAAACCTCTCGGGATAGAACCTGTCTGTCTGGGTCGTACCAGTAACTGGGATCCCTCCCTATGGCCCACGCGTTGACAAGGACTCGGGTTTTGGAAGGTACGTCGTACCGGCCCGTTGATCTTACAGTCTTGTTGACATTCTCGAGGGAACAATAATGAGATCGAAGGGTGTAGCCTCATGGTCTCCTTGATGACACACTTCAAGAACTCGAGTTCTAAACTAATGTAATAACTTATGAGTTACATACAATAAAAGAAACAAACTTTCTGTACCCGACTGGTATTCTCCAGCATACCCCACTCGTAGGCATAGCTCATGTTAATGACTATACCCGACTAACATACAGGTAACGGGTACACAAAGTCATTTTAATTTTTAGATACACGAGTATTTTTGTAATTTCACAAAAAACTTAACATAATGTTTTAAAAAGTCAACGGAAAAAGTAGGACTTTTTGATATAACTAAGAGGATTCATGTGAGGCTAGCATATAACTAAGAGGGTTATATGAAATTTTCCCTAAATTATTAAAGTAGGGGTTTGTACGGGCCAGTAACCGAAAATAGTAGTCGGGTGATTTTTTGGTTTATTCGAAACCAAAACCTGTCAACATTATTATTTTTTTCATTAATACATGCATTATATATAATACAAAACGACGATTGTCAATTTCACCACGATCAAGAGTTTTAGAAACTTATATAATAACACTGTACAAATGAAATTTCTACAAAATTACAATAATATAAAGAAATTTTTGCAACAAAAAAAATTACTCTAGGAAAAACTGCAATAGTATATAGAGTGAATTTTTAAAAGCGATAACATTAGGAGAACATTAGGCGTCAAATACAGTAAATAATGCGCAGAGCTTTATGGTATAAATAGTCTAAATGGAACAGTGATATACTTTGAGCTTTGCCCTCTCACGAATAAGTGTAAGAGAAGCATTGATAACATGATTCTGACCCTTCTCTAGCAGAACAGCAGGAACACTTGCACCACTTAACTTCTGCAAGTAATGAATTCCTTTTCACACTAAACTCGACATGGCTAAAAAATAGGGTCTTCTATAAATATGTATAAAAGAATGGAAACAATAACAGTGCGAGGCATTCTGAATCACAGTGTGTAACTTTAAAGTACATGCTTCCCATTTTCAAAACAAGCATTTTTCACAGAGAATGGGTTTACCATCACTCTAGCTGTTAGTCAATCACTACACTGGTGATACTTAATTCTCGATACAACCCTATAAGTTTCTACAATAATACAGCCGTCCTAGGCACATGCCTCTCCTACCTATTCAAATCAAAAGACCTAACAATAGAAAAAAACCCAAAAAAAGAACAAAAAAAACATTCCACCAAAAGTATAATCAATGCAATACAAACAAAATTGATTCCCACTGTAGTGGTAAACCACAAATATTACAACCTCTATTCCCATATATGGGTAAAAATTCTCCAACCAGATCACAGAGTTCCCACATGATACAAAGGGTACATTCGGTTATGACTCTTCTTTTTGTAAGAAACGTTTGATAGTCAATTCACATATAAAGGGTAAATTCAGGTTAGGGATAATTACAATTTAGAGAGTCAATTGCAAACCAAGCAATAGAGGAAAAAATCAAGTGCCTATAAAATATCTGTGGATAGAAATGTCTGGTCCACTCCATATACTTCCACAAAATAAAATTCAGATACATAGCACACTCAAGTTGAACAAACAACATGAATTTTTCACTTTGTAGTTACAATTACAGCTTAACAACATATTGTCATAGTTGGGGAAAAAACAACATAGCATGCAGTTCATAACGAACCTAGGAAGACTTGATAATACCTGTTTATTCTTCTTGTCGCTGCTGGCTAAATGGCTATCATGCAGATTACTTGAGTATTTCTTTTAACAGATCTTCTGATCCATCTTCAATCAACATGCTCAATATCATCCACGTAGTATATGCATCAGCAGGGAAACCGTTATCAACGGATATTCGAAGAAGTTTCACTCCCTTCACAATTTCATTGTTATGAAGGAATCCTCGAACCATTATGTTGTAAACGCAACCGTTAGCTATGCAACCATTCTCCTTCATTCTAATGAACAACTTTTCAGCTTCATTTATCATCCCGTGTTTACAAAGGCTGCCCATAAGTATATTGTACGTCCACACATCGGGTTGCAATCCTCTTGCAGGGAGACCATAAAACAACTCTCTTGCCATCTCAAGTTTCCCAGACAAACACAAGCCATTGATTAGGGTGTTATAGATAACAATGCCAATATCCATCCCACTACTACTCATGTCTTGAAACAATGTCATAGCCTCCGCAAGGTGTTTGTTTTTACACAAGTAATCCAACACAACACCATATGTTATAATATCAGGTGACACTTGACTAGCATGCATTTGTTGAAGAAGCTTCTGTGCACCTTGTGGGTTCCCAACACTACAAAACCCTTTTATGAGAGTGGTATACGTGACAGCGTCAGGAGCCACTCCTTTATGAGCCATATCTTGTAAGAGTTTTGTCGCTTCAAGCATCCTTTTAGCTCTACAATATCCATTGATCAAGATACTGTAGCTAAGTAAGTTAGGTGGACATCCACGGCCGGACATCACATGAAAGAGCTTCAATGCCTTGTCCAATTCAGATTGTAAGCAATACCCGTCCATCAGTGAGTTGTAGGTGACGGTGTCGGGCTCAACCCTCCTCCTAATCATTATTGCAACAACACACTCTGCTTTATGAACCATGCCTTGTTTACCAAAGGAGTCTACTAATACACTGTAAGTTTGTACGTTTGGAGGGATGTTTGCACCTTTCATTTCGCTCAACAATCTGGCAACTTTGTCCCATAGGCAGAGATCGCAAGCTCCCTTGACCAAGGAAGTGTAAGTAATGATGCCTGGAGAAATCCCCAAAGAAATCATTTCGGAGAAGAAGTCCAAAGCCTGACTCAGTTGCCCGATCTTGCAGAGGTTTTTGATGATGGTGTTATATGTAACAATGTCGGGCTTACAAGTAGAGTGCTGCTCCATTTTTCGAAGCAGTTGAATAGCAGTGTCAAGGTTGCCAGCATTGCACAAGCCCTTTATAAGGGTGGTATAAGTAAACAGATTGGGTTGGCAAAAACCGTCCATGTTGCGGAAGAGGAAAAGAGCTTTAGAAATGAGACCTTCACTACAAAAGCCATTGATGAGAGTTGTAAAGGTGACAGTATCAGGTTTGAGCCCCAATTTGTACACCTTTCCGAGAACAGATAAACCGAAATCCAAATGGTTCAAACGGCAGAAGCAATTAATCGAAATGGAGAGGCTGAAAATGTCAGGAGGAATTCGAGAGGACAAATCGAATCTCCGAGAAAGAGTAATGGCGTGAGAGTGACAGCCGATTCGGGAGAGAAGAGTCAGGAGTTTATTGAAAGGGACAATGGAATCAGAAGAAGAATGAGATCGGAGCAAGGAATCGAACAAAGAGAGGGATCGATTCAGAGTAAGATCGCGATTAGAAGAGGGAGAGACGGATTTGAATAATCGATAGACGAGTTCATTGGTCTCACGAAAACTCAAGCAATCACTGTCAGATTTGGAATGAAAGAAATTGAGAAGAAGAAGAGAAATCGAACCTGAAGCTCTGAGAAAGATAGGAGAAGAAGAAGAAAGTGAAACAGAAGAGCTTCTCTTCGTCGTTGTCGCCGCCGCCAAACACCTCCGCAACATTTTGATAGGTTTTGCAATTCCTTCTCTTTTTAACACAGAAGAAGATGGGAAACAAATTGAGAGGCTATGTAAATAATGAAATTTATTTAACTTTTCAAAAGAATTATTTTAATATAGAATCACTATTTCTTCCAGGTGAATTTCCACTTATTTTTAATTAATGTTTTGTTTGTTTAAATAAAAACACAAAAATACCTTCCACCCATCAGTTATAATTATTATTCATTTGAGAATAAAATTTTCTTTTTAGATTATCAGATTAATTTTTTATTTAGGTGAATGAAAAGACAAAATACCCTCCATCCATTAAGGAAATTGAGAAGGTAATAGATGATATTTTGGAATTTTCACTTTTGACTTAACACCATTATGGTTAAGTGAAAAAGTGGACAACTTCAGGTGTTCCACAGACCAATTTTATCTTGTGGTGGTGATAAGTAAAAAAATGATCGTTCACATTAGTGGTAAGTGAAAATTCCCCTTTCTTTTATCAATAGTTGGTTGTGAAAGTGGCCGAAAATTCATTGAGTGACATAAGTCCATAGTAAGTAATTATCTCAATAGGAAGAGATCATTGATGATATCAAATATTTTTTTGGATTAGGAGGGCTGCAATGACAGCAACAAATATCTGATTTCTAAGAAGAAAGCTCTTGGTAAAATGACCGAACTCCGCCAACTGCGTTATGCAATGTTTAGTATAAAATTATATCGAAAAGAACAGCTAACAAGTTAAAACATATGCTTTAGCCGCTGGTTTCAAACACTCAAAGCACATTTATTCAGGGTTGTTTTATAACGGATAATATACTAGTAGCGTCCGAGACTATCCATCATTTAAAAAGGAAAATTCAGAAAAGAACAGGACAAATGGCATTAAAGCTTGACATGAGTAAAGCTTATGAAAGACTAAAATGGAGCTATATTTAGGAGTTTTGAGTCGATCGGGTTTTACTACTCACTGGATAACCCTAATCAACTCTTCGGTCGGCGTCAATCAGCGTCGTTCAGAGAGAAATCGTTGCCTCTCGCCTCTCTTTGCTATGAGTGAAATCGTTGACGAAATCGGCGTGGAAAAGGTCGGAATTGTTGAAAGGAATCGGTGTCGAAACCCTCGCTCTCCGCCTCTCACTCTCGGTCTCTCTGTTAGAGTTTGGAATGAAGACTGAAGTGAGTAAAGCTCGAGTCGATGACCATTTTGTATTTGGTCTATAGACTAAATACACAACAAAACGACGCTGGATCACCTCATAAGTTTAATTAAATTTTTGGTTCGCCTGCCGTCGGGTCTCAAGCAAGCCAACCAAACATCGAGCCGAACACCCTTCGATTTTATCTCACAAATGAACCGATGGCCACCGAACAGATTGGTTCGGTCATCGAATTTCTTCAGGTCGGTGCACGTCAATCGATTTCGTTGAATCAGAACAAATCTGCACAACCCAATCTCTGTACATCTCATTAAAAGACTAATAGAAAATGGGTAGAATATTAATTGTAGTAATTTAAATTTACAATAATATATTTGTATGCTATATTATATTATTATTAAGGTTAAAGTCCACTAGTGTTAGCCCATGTGTATTAGGGTTTTTTTTCTCACATACGTTAGGGTTTTCTTATACTCTCTATAAATAGAGGCTCTTGTACATCATGTAACATAATTTAATGTGTCTCTTTTATTTCTATTATGGCATCAGAGGTTTAACGATCTTTGGTAAAATATCTACAATTTTTTCGTTTTGTTCACTCATCGATGATTTATGAATTTGACAGGTGGGTAAGGCAATCCAATCGCTTATGCCTACTCATATGCAATCAGTTAGCGTTGGAATTTCCATTGCAAATCGTTGGAATTCCTTGCTATCATGCTCTTCACTTTGAGTTTTTTAATCTGCGCATCAACGCATCCATACCCACTCATTCGTGCATCCAATATTCGCGCACGAAATTCATAAGCCGTCTTCCACAGTGTCACCATGTTGAGTATCTTGATGTCCTTCTTGTCTTGCACCTCAACCATTTATTTTAGTTAGACTATTTTTGGGATTGTCGTTTCTTGTCTAGCTCTATTTCACTTTTCTATACCACCTATTTTAACTGGAAGACAATGGTTCATGTGTACATCCCTATAATCCGGAAAAGCTATCATGTAGTCCGAAAACTGACACATGTACATCCCTGTAATCCGAAAGTATATCCCATAATTTGAACATCCCGTAATCCGAAAAATATATCCCATAATCTAGAAATCCCGTAATTCATAAAGTATATCTTGTAATACGACAAGTACATCCCATAATTCGAAAAATATATCTCGTAATTCGGACACTTCACGTGAGAGGAGTGGAGAGCATCAACGAAATCCAGCATCTACCACCCGCACATCTACCATCACGCGTGCAATCATTTTGAAGAATCCAACTTTCAAGGAGAGGAAGAAGACCGGAACACATATTATTAATTTCAAACTCAATTCTTACTACACTGTATTGAGTTTGAGGGGGCAGTTAGATTATATTCTTCAGGGTTAAGGCCCATTAGGATTAGCTAATGTATATTAGGGTTTCTTTTTCTCACATCTATTTTTTTTAAGGAAAGACGAATTTTATTAATTAAATAGCAACTAACCCGACATCAAGCCAGACAACTGAAATTACAGATGGTGGGACAGACCCTTCACCATAATCCCAGCTACTGTTAGTTAAAACAAACATGGTCAATTCGTGAGCCATTTGATTACGAGGAAAACAAAGAACAAAAGTTATGATAATGGATAGTACGCAACCCTGTTCGCTAATGGTTTCTCCAAAGTTGTTCAGCTTGACTCGTTTAGCATCATGTAGAGACACATCCTCCAACTCATACGGATGGAGAAACCTCGTGATCTGTTGTGGAATGCTTTATCTAGGTATCTCTGATAACCCCGAAAACCAATCGACGCAAACCGATTAGCATCATGCAAAGCCACGGCCTCCAACTCATATGAATGGAGAAACCCCGTGATCTTGCTGCAAATCGAATTAAACCAGCTTCATCGATCAACCCTGCGAACAATATGGGCATCACGAAATTTAAATCCTCCCAGTTCATTGAGTTTAACCGAATCAACCCATCGACACCAAGGACCCCCCGTTTCCTTCCAGTACCAATCCCAATAAGATATGTATTGAATTTTGAGCAAGCCGAGACCCCCTAGTTCGATATGCTTGCATGAGTCTGCCCACCGTTGCCAAATAACTCCGGTTCCCTCCCAGTATCGGCCTACGAACCAACCAATCAAAAGCAAAACCCCCAAGCCCTCCAAGCTCCGTCGTCGCAATCTAGGCGCGACCCATCTGCAACTCCAACCTCATCCGTCTCAACTCATCCACAAACCACCTAACAATTTTTAGTGTGTGCTAATTTACAACCAAATTTTTAAGAAGTTGATGTACTTGTATAAATTTAGACTAAAAACATTCATATAAAAAATTTTAAAAATCAAAATTTCATTTTTATTTCACAATTAATCGAATTTGATTTTTATAAAAATATATTTTTGAATTTTTGCAATACAAATGTATTGTCATTTATTTGTTCAAATTTACTTAAATTACAACAATTCTAAGTTCTGGAATATAAAAAGACACACTTTTAAGAGCAGAAAGTACATGTTTAAACTAACATTACCCATTCGCCAAAAGTGGATAGTGTCGTGATTTTTTTGAGTTCCTATTGTTAGGTTATTTCCAACCAAGTAATAGAGGGAAAAATCAAGTGCCTAGAATTGTCTGTATAATCCAACCATATATTCCCACAAAAATAAAACTTAAATATGCTCCTATATTCCCACAAAAATAAAACTTAAATATGGAGCATATTTAAGATCTCAGTTGTCCGTGGAAATGGTTGCGTAGTTCGTCTAAATTGCTGCCCATAGGTTGGGCAGGAGCCACATAGTACATTGTGTTTGGTTAGAGACACGCTTACACATACAATTTTATCTGCGTTACAAAACTTTATGGCACATACATAACAAATTAAGTAAGAAACATCCTACTAAGTAACAAGCATAACAACTATATACGTAAAAACCAGAGAACATTAGGTGTCACATACAGTAAACAATGCAATAGAGCTATATGGTATAAATAGTCTAAATGGAATAGAGATATACTTTGAGCTTTTCCCTCTCACGAATAAGTGTAAGAGAAGCATCGATAACATGATTCTGACCCTTCTCTAGCAGAGCAGCAGGAACACTTGGACCACTTAACTTCTGCAAGTAATGAATTCCTTTCCACCCTAAACTTGACATGGCTGCAAAAATAGGGTCTTCTATAAATACGGAGTATATAAGAATAGAAAGAATCATAGTGCGAGGCATTCTGAATCATAGTGTGTAACTTCAAGTACATGCTTCCCATTTTCAAAACCAGCAAGTCATGCATTTTGCACAGAGAAAGGGTTTATCATCACTCTACTTGTTAGTCAATCGTTACTCTGGAGATGCTTAATTATCGAAAACGTGGAATTGGCTGCAAGGCACATGTCTGGTATAAGAATGTAACTTCACAATTGTTGACATGAATATGAAGTGACTATAACTTTTCCCAGCTTATATGCATAATACAACCATATATTTACAGACCCTCAATTGCAAACTAAGTAATACAGGGAAAAATCAAGTGCCTATAAAATATCAGTGGATAGACTTGTCTGTATAATCCAGCCATATACTTCCACAAAATAAAATTCAGGTACAGAGCACACTCAAGTTGGACAAACAATTTTTTTTCACTCTGTAGTTACAACTACAGCTTCAAAACATATTGCCATAGTTAAGGAAAAAACAACATAGCATGCAGTTCGTAACGAAACTAAAAGATTTGATAATACCTGTTTATCCTTCTTGTCGCTGCTGGCTAAGTGGCCATCAGGCATATTACTTGAGTATTTCTCTTAACAGATCTTCTGATCCATCTTTAATTAACATGCCCATTATCATCCGCATAGTGGATGCATCAGCAGGAAAACCGTTGTCAACGGATATTCGAAGAAGATTCAGTCCTTTCACAATTTCATTGTTACGAAGAAATCCTCGAGCCATTATGTTGTAAGAGCAACCGTCAGCTAAGGAACCAGTCTCTTTCATTTTATGGAACAACTCTTCAGCTTCATTTACCATCCCGTGATTACAAAGGCCACCCATAAATATATTGTAAGTCCACAAATTAGGTTGCAATCCTTTTGCAGGGAGACTATAAAACAACTTCCTTGCCATCTCAAGTTTTCCAGATATACACAACCCATTAATCATGGTGTTATAAACACTAATATACGGCTGGATCCCACTACTACTCATGTCTTGAAACAATGTCATAGCCTCCGCAAGGTGTTTGTTTTTACACAGGTAATCCAACACAACACCATATGTTATAATATTAGGAGACACTTGACTAGCATGCATTTTTTGAAGAAGCTTCTGTGCAGCTTGTGGGTTCCCAACACTATAAAACCCTTTTATGAGAGTGTTATACGTGACTGCGTCAGGAGCCACTCTTTTATGAGCCATATCTTGTAAGAGTTTTGTAGCTTCAAGCATCCTTTTAGCTCTACAATATCCATTGATCAAGATATTGTAGCTAAGTACGTCTGGTGGACATCCACGGCCGGACATCACATGAAAGAGCGTCAATGCCTTGTCCAGTTCAGATCGTAATCAATACCCGTCCATCAGTGAGTTGTAGGTGACGGTGACAGGCTCAACCCTCCTTCTAATCATTACTGCAACAACACTCTCTGCTTTATGGACCATGCCTTGTTTACAAAAGGCGTCTACTAATACACTGTAAGTTTGTACATTTGGCGGGATGTTTGCACCTTTCATTTCGCTCAACAATCTGGCAACTTTGTCCCACATGCAGAGATCGCAAGCTCCCTTGATCAAGGAAGTGTAAGTAATGATGTCCGGAGAAATCCCCAAAGAAATCATTTTTGAGAAGAATTCCAAAGCCTGAATCAGTTGCCCGATCTTGCAGAGTTTGTCTATGACAGTGCTGTACGTAACAATGTCGGGCTGACAAGTAGAGTGCTGCTCCATTTTTCGAAGGAGTTGAAGAGCAGTGTCAAGGTCGCCAGCATTGCACAGGCCCTTTATAAGGGTGGTATAAGTAAACAGATTGGGTTGGGCAGAACCGTCCATGCTGCGGAAGAGGAAAAGAGCTTCAGAAATGAGACCTTGACTACAGAAGCCATTGATGAGAGTTGTAAAGGTGACAGTGTCAGGTTTGAGCCCCAATTTGTACACCTTTCCGAGGACAGATAAACCGAAATCCAAATGTTTCAAACGGCAGAAGCAATTAATTGAAATGGAGAGACTGAAAATGTCAGGAGGAATTCGAGAGGACAAATCGAATCTCCGAGAAAGAGTAATGGCGTGAGAGTGACAGCCGATTCGGGAGAGAAGAGTCAAGAGTTTAGTGAAAGGAACAATGGAATCAGAAGAAGAATGAGATCGGAGCAAGGAATCGAACAAAGAGAGGGATCGATTCAGAGTAAGATCGCGATTAGAAGAGGGAGAGACGGATTTGAATAATAGATAGACGAGTTCATTGGTCTCACGAAAACTCAAGCAATCACTGTCAGATTTGGAATGAAAGAAATTGAGACGAAGAAGAGAAATCGAACCTGAAGATCTGAGAAAGATAGGAGAAGAAGAAGAAAGTGAAATAGAAGAGCTTCTCTTCGTCGTCGTCGCCGCCGCCAAACACCTCCGTAACATTTTGATAGGTTTTGCAATTCCTTCTCTTTTTAAGAGAGAAGAAGATGGGATACCAATTGAGAGGCTTTATGTAATTAATGAAAATTATTTAACTTTTCAAAAGAATTATTTTAATACAAAATCAGTATTTCTTTTCGAATTTAATACCCTAACTTCCAATTTTTTGAATAACATACCTCAAGTTTAATAAGCGGCACATAGCCCAACGTCTGTTAAATTTAACTGATTTGGTCTGTCAAAAAGTTTAAAATGCCATCAATCATTTTGGTCTGTTAAACTAGTCTGGTTGGTTCAATTGATATGATTATGAAATGATTAATTTACCCCTAATTGAATACTCAATTTAACTAACAAGTTGAGGACAAATCTGACTTTTCACTAACAAAAATAATAATTATAATTTTTTTAAATTAATATATATATAATATTATTATAAATCATATTAATATTAATCATAATCATTAATTAACCCTAATTAACACTAATTAAACCCTAATTAAACCTAAACCTACCCTAAACATACAACTCCGCCGCCGCCGCGACTCCGGCCGACGACCCCGACCGGCGACCCCGACCTCCCTGCGACCGACGTCGCCGCCGCCGCGAG